>JABUQX010039911.1:0-64076 GCA_015478945.1 Trachelipus rathkii | reverse complement strand
TCATCGTCCTAATAACTTTGGTCGTTTTAGCAGCCGCGGAAACACCATCTGCCCGACCTTCCGTGGCGACCATATATTTGGTCAACGTCAGGGCTATCGCTTCGGTCGCTCTGTAAGGAGTTTCCGTCGCGATTTTAAGAAAGTCTAGATAGATCGCCGAGGTTTTTTCTTCTTCTTCCGATTCGAATAGAGAAAAGAGCAGGTTGAAATATAACTCCTTCGTCCCGTGTTTTTCAATGAAATTATTCATAATCAAATCGCAGTTCATTGCGAATTGTTTCGAATCCGAAACGTCGTACGCGTCTTGGAAAGTCGATGTTTCGAAAATAACGTTCATAGCTAAATCTTGCAGTTTTTTTCCATTTCTTTCCATTTCGATTGATTCTTCGATATCGATCGTTAAAGCTAAGGATTAAAGTTAGGACACGGTATCTTCTTCACCGTAAACGAGAAACACTTCTACAGCAGTAGAATAAAAAAAGTTCTTTCGATTCTCAGATACTGGTGTACCGGGTGGAGACTCGCATTCGCTTAAAACCACGCTTGTCTGAATGATAAAAAATATAACATTTCAACTCCCTTTTATAGGCGAGATATAAATACAGGATGAACTAAGTATTTTGCTTTTTTATGAAAACTAAAAAAAATTAATTAATTTTTTTAACGGTCCTAAACGAATAATGATGACTTTCAAAAATACGAAAGAGGCATTTCCACTAAACAAAATCTACCTATATATGACTTGTCGCGAGGCAAAAATGAGCGAACTATCCCAATTGCGATTTTATTCAATGTCGTTACATTCTGTCCCGACAACAGACGGTTTTCTTTATCAAAGTAGGCGATATTGCAAACATTAAAAAAGGATAAAAGAAACACAACTTCTTTTAAAACACTTTATTATTTTTATCAAATCATTATTATTAATATTATTATTATTACTATTATTATTATTATTATTATTATTATTATTATTATTATTATTATTATTATTATTATTATTATTATTATTATTACTATTTATATTATTATTATTATTAAGTAAACTTTATATTATTAAATTTAAATAATTACATTTCAATATTTATAATATTAAATCAAAACATTAAATTTTTTAATATTCTTTTTTAAATATTTAAGATAAGATAAGGTTTGTTCTACAACGAGGGGCTACAAATAGGCTTGAATTTTTGATATGTCCTCAAAAGTATTTTTAGAAGCGAGGTAAACGACTTCCCAGAAGTTGAAAGAAAATATAGCGCTTATAATTTACAGCGCACCAACCTAAATTTAGCGGCTACGCCTCCTCGCTCGAGCAGTTGAAATTTGTTCCCGATAGGCGACTTCTTCTTCTTGCAGCGGGTTTCGCTCGCCCCGCCTTACAAAGATGCTCAATTCCTCTTTTCTCGAAGACTACGAAGCTATTACATCTCCAAAAATGTACGCTAAAAGATTATCGTATTTTGAATATCCTTCTTTCGGCTTCGTGAACAACCGTTGGTATCGGCTCTATTTTTACTGCATGAAGAATGGATTTAATTTTTTTAAGTTTATCCACATCCAGACTTCAAACTATTTCTATATAGACATGGAGACTATGATGAAAATATTAATATTCTTAAATATGTCCTACGAATGCCAGCACGCGACCTCTTACGAAAGTATTTTCGAGTTACCCTTCGGCAAAAAGGGAAATAAATATAACGTCGAACATCCGAAATCCGATGAAAAAGGAGAACTATCGTCACCGAAATTGAACAGCGAAAAGGTTCGGAAAACTCCCGCCCAATTTTTGAGGCTCAGATGCGAACGTCGAATCGGCAAGGTGGGATTCGACTACGTCTCATTCGAGGCTTCTCTGTATTCCGGCGACGACGGGTTGACGACCACGCGCAAATTTCACTTAAAGGGAAGGCAAAGCATCGATGACTTCGTCAGTCTTATAACTCGAATAAGAGAATTCAAATCGGATTTCGCTAATTTTCAAGCGATTATGAAATATTCATTAAATACTCTGGCTAACTATTATTTAATCACGAGAAGATCGGACGGAGTGATTGCCGCGAGTGGCCGAAAACATATTTTGTTAACCGATGAAGACGGCGAAGAAGCATACATAATAGAGTTTTTGAGGTCGGCTGTCGAAATGAACAAATTCCGACAGTTCTTGAAAGAAAATTTAAATCGGGCATTCCTAAACCCGGACCTAATCGCTTTCGAAGACCTCGTGTTCGTTTTGAGAAACAGGGAGTACCAAAGAAATGAAATGAGGAGAATGGTCATGGAGATGGTCGAGCGGATGAAAGACGACGCCTTGACGACGCCAGTGAACATAAATCTATCGATTAAAAATTTTAAAGAGAGAAAAGAATTCTTCTATCCGGATGCGATTGACTCGGCCGCCGCGTGAGTATATTTTCATCCATTCAGCATCGGGCGACCTCGGAGAACGGAAGACAACTAGAAGTGCTATTCCGGAAGATCTCGCGAAGGGTAGTAATGCGCGGCCCTGGCTACCAGGCAGGCAGCCAGATCGCGACAAATCCGTATTTCGTTTAAGTAATACTTTTTTTTTCTTTTATTAAAATATTTATCTTTGTTAATTTTATGGATAATTTGTTAAACATTTGTTCAATAATAAACTGTCTAAAATATGGGAAAATAAATATTTTTTTCCTTCATCTTAAAATTCTCTCACGCATCGTTAAATTTTAATTTAACAAAAAAAAATTCACTGGCTGACCGAGAATGGAAATATTTCTAAACTCTATCAAAACGGCTAATAGAATAAACGATTCTTTGTTTAATCGAAGCAGTTACGAAAATAGTTATTATAGAAATAACGTTAAGGAAAACGCCCGATCTCGCAATCCCCGTAAGCCTCAGCGTTTAACAGCCAATAGCTATTCTCTGGAGGTATCTTTGGGCCCCATAGCGGTAAAAGACGTATTTTTCAGCCAGAGGGAAATCGAAGCGCTATTGGCACAGCCGGTTTTCACCTCGACGGCGTCCTCGAAAAATAAGGTCGGAGAGGAACGAGAAAAAGACGACGATGACGAGGCAGAGCTAAGAGAGAACGGCGCTGGAAATTTTTTATTCTCGAATCATTTAGTTATTCGTTCAGGAATTAGCGGCAACTTGAACGCTAATCCGGTGGCGTTTTCTTATTGGTTCGAAACGTTAAAAGGGGCGAATCATAGGATATTTCATCCCCATTTCTACATAATTCCGGCGGGAACTTTTGGATATTCGGTTAGTTTTAGGTTCAGGGGCTTCTCTCACCCGCCGCCTTACGTGTGGTCCGTGCTGAAGGCGGGGAGTTTTTCCTGGTTCGATACGATACTAGACAGTCTGAGAATCAGAATTATGCTGGCTGGAAAAAGTATCGAGGACGACGAATGGATGAATAAAAAGTGCGTCGATCTCATTATCAGTTCGTTTCATAGGCAAAGTTTTTTTAAAACGATGTTCATTGATTTGTTGAACAGGGCCATGCGCGCCGGCTACGTGCTCGTTCGCCCAACTTCGATATTCGCTATGGAGGAAAGAAGAAGAAAAAGAACCTACTCCAACAAGACGCCGTCACCGTCGCCGCCATCAAGACCAATTCTTCTTCACCTCACGACCTTTCAGGGTGTCAGCGAGGAAAGCGTGCTGTTCTCGAAACTGTTGAGGGTAGACCCAGTTTTAACGGAAGACTGCTTTTCTCATCTAGTCGAGGAAAACGAGAATGACAAGTCGAGTCTGGAATTCTTCAAGAATTTTTTTAAAACTCGTTTCTACACTTCTCAATTGAACAGTCAGAGTATGAAGAAATTTAAATTTATCACGTTGGAGAAAATTAGCGCTAATTATAATTTCGACGTTCTCTTAAACCTCTACAGGTTCGTCAATAACGAATTCTCTTTCTACCTCAGCGACGCGGCTAAAAAAAATCTAAACACTTTTTTCTTCAACCCCGTATTCTTTATTCAGGTATGCATGTCTCAAAAGCTCTCGACCAACATGCTGCTAATAGCCAATTTTTTGGTCGAATGTGGACTGATTAAAGTCCCGGCGGCGGTAGCCACACCCAGAACCCATTCCGCCAAAACTAGCGATGGGGTGAAATCATCATCGAGCGGCGCGTTCACGCCATTAAATCAGATTTTACGCTCGGAAGATAGTTTTTATTCGATTATCGAAGAGTGTCAGCGATTGACGTACCACCAGTTAATTAGGATAAGAGAAGAAACCGTCGCCGCCACCACGACCGCGACAGCGACCGCGACCGCGACCGCCCCTGCTAAAGCCGATGGTGCTGAAGCGTCAGCGGCAGCCGTTGCCCACGAGACGGGTGAGGAAAGGAAACAACAACAACAACAACAACAACAACAACAGCAAAAACAACAACGGCAGCGGCGGCGGCGTGATAAGAACGCTATGACGGCGGCGCCTCGAATGAAACCCGTGGAAAGTTTCGTATTCTTGATTACCTCTCAATTCGAAAAGGTAACTAAGTTGCCGGCATTCAGTTGCTGGCCCGACGCGACGATTAAAACCAACAAGCTCCTTCAAAACCCCGTTTTCACGCTCCTCTTCCAAAATCAGCCGAATATGTCGATTTTCGAAGAAAGCGTCGTTCTTTTCAACGTAATGACGGTTTTCAACTGCTATTTTTTCGCGCTTTATTTCTTCGACGCGCCCAATTCGTTCGTCCATCGACCCGAGCTTTTCAAAAAGCAAATGTTTTCAGACGTACACGTTTATAAAAATTTAACCAGTACCGAAAAGGAAAAAATGAGAAAGTGCTTGAACAACCTATTGGTTTTAGACTCTTCGCACACCATTAATTGCCATCACGTTTCTTGTAACCTGATAAAGAAATTTCTTCCACACGACCGTCTATACTTCGAGAAAATCAAGCGAATTTACGAACTCACGTGCCTGGAAAATTGCTTCGCGAATTTGACTAAAAATTTGATGCTAGTAAAGGACAACGACGACCGTAATGATAATAATAATAAAAGCCGCGACCGTTGTTGCGATCACGAATTCGTCGTGATGAAAGCGATAATGTTTTACGTCGATAATTTCGAGGAAATCGTGCTGCGTAAAAACGATTCCCTTTTCGAAGACTTTTGCGTCAACGACATTTTATTCAACGCACCCGCAAAAGGTTATAACTTTAATCCTAAAAGGCCTTTCTTCAATTCCGCCAACGCCGCTGCTGCTGATTCCTCTTTGCCTAGGAGGGGCGAAAACCGTACCTTTCCACCGAAAGAAAATGACTCGTGCGACAGCGACGAGGATAATAGCTGCAGCGATGACGACTCTTCTTCTTCTTCATCTACCTTTTCATCTTCTAATTTCCCGAAATTGTTTTACGTTAATTAACCGTAGTATAATTTTTATTATAATTTCTTAATAAATTATTCTTATTTTGCGTGACAATACATCGCGGTCCTTTTGATCGTATTAGAACCGTATTAGGTCGTTCAATTTTTTTATAATAATATTTCACTCGTAAATCGTTTATTTATTTATAAAATGTAAAAATCAAAAACTTAATTTTTCGAATATCATTTATTAACACACAAAATAAATTTTTAACGGCTACTATGTAAAAATTATGAAATATACATTTATGAAATGTAAAAATCAAAAACTCACGACTTAGCACTTAGACCTTCGACTTAGCACTTAGACCTTCGACTTAGCACTTACTACGTTCTAGTAAAGACGTACGTAGGTATAATTTATATATATATATATATATATTAGATATATATATATATATATTTAATTTATATATTATATATAATTTATATAATATATATTATATATTATATATATATATATACTATATTATATTATATATATATAATATATATAACAAAAAAATAAAATTAATTCAATCAACAACGTTAATTACCGAGAAAAATAAGAAACTATTTCTTAAACCCTTCATCGAGAAATGCCGGTTATTTGGCATCGTAGATCTTGCTTTCTAATCTCCTTGATGCGACTAATCTCGTTTTTGATATCTAACACTAAGCGTTCTTTGAAGAGCCGTTTTCGTTTGATTGCGTAGACGAGGTCTTCGTATTTCCAATAATCGCGAGTATCGCGCAAGCGATCGATGATATCCCTCATAATACCCCTCACGTACCAACTGAAGATTCCTTTCGTAAAGCCATCGATCTTTCTATTTTCGGTTTTTTCATCGGTTCTAAAAATTTGGGTTTCGGGATCGTTCTCGCCTTGACGAATCCTAAATTCGATATAGGTTTCCTTGAGTATCTTGGTGGTTAATCGGATTCTTTCTTCGAACAATTCGAGTTCTTTAAAAAAGGAATATAAACGAGGATGTAAATCCAAAAAACCTCTTATCGCCCTATGTCCTTTAATTTCAAAACCGATTCCTTCGCCGATGAACCTTCCTCTTTCGTCGAGATATTCGACTTTGAGTTTAATCAGATCTAGCCCAAAACTACCCACCGCGTTCGTCTCGAACTCGGCTGCTATAACCTTCATATCGCCCTCTTTAGGAGGATCACAAAGGTAGTACGACTTGCTGTGGGCGTACATTTGTTGTACGTAATTGAGGTACATCGAGCACAATACTTTTTTCAAAGTATCTATATTTAAAATAAAGGAAAAGGAAGAATCGTCGAAATATTGAAGACGGAATGCGCAAATTTCGGTATCGAAAATGAGATGGTAATCTTCGTGGAAGTCGAAAGGGATATTCTCCAATCGCATGAGTCTCATTTGAAACGGCGGCTCTTCCATAGTATAGGTTAAATAAAGAACGTACCTTTTTTTTGTATTTTTATAAGATAACACTTAGACCGCGAATGCGGCTATAAAAGCACCGGCTCAAAATCGTCTAAATATAAGTTACCGGTTATAATAAAGTTAAGGTTTAAAACATCTTTTTTTAGGAAAAGTTTATTTATTATTTATTTAATTTTCTTATATTATTATTAATTACTATAATACTTATTATTATCATTATCTATATTTATATCTATTTATAAAATGAAAAAATAAATACAACCCGTTCCTTATCCATCCCGGTCGACATCACCGCTCGAATAAAACTTTTGCGATTTTTTTACGTCCAGGCTCAGAAGATGCCGATCCGAGACGACGATTTCGACCTCGCGGCGATAGTGCGTCTCGTAGTCTTCGATCAGTTTTGCGAGAGGACGATTGGCGGCATCGTCGTCGTCGGCGTCTTCGTCGTCGGCGGTGTTCGCTAGCAGTTGATCGAAATCGAAAGCCGATTTTAGAACGGGAAGGCGTACGCTCGGAAACCCTTTCGAGGAATATTTGAACACCTTACTGGTTTTGCCGACGATGTTTCCCCCATTTTTCAAAAGGTTGACGTTCGCCTTCCATTGCTTCTCTTCGAGGTTCCTGAGTAAAGTGTAAATTTTCGTTTCCGATTCGGGGCACACTCGAGCGTATTCCGAAACCTTATTATCGCCATCACCAACGCACCCGCCGCCGAAGCTTGCCCGCCCCACCTCGGTATCTTTATGTATCATTTATGTTTTAATATTATATATTTAGTGTTATTTTTATTATTATTTTAATTATATTATTATAATCATTATTATTATTATTATTATTATTATTATTATTATTATTATTTTAATATATTATTATCGCTATTATTAATCCGGATTAAATACTTAAGGTGGCCGCGACAAACGCTGTCGATTTTTTCGTCCGAAAGCGACGAATCTTTAAAAATATATTCTTTGCAGTATTCCGAGAAATCGATAAAAAATTTACATAAGGCGTTGTTGAAAAAATAGTTGGACGAAATCTCGGAAGCATTATTGACGTCGAACTCCGGCAGCGCGTAGCGGATAATGTCGCTCTTGTTTAAAAGTCCGTACTTTCCGTACTGCGCGGTGAGTCGCGGCAATTTTCGTAAATTTTTTATTTTTGCGTCCGAACCTGAGCGGTCGATGTTGGGGAAATATTCGGTTTTGGTCTGGGAGTGCAATGTGTGACAGTAGCAAGCGCACGTCACTGCCGAATCGACGGTGGTCGCGGTCGCGGTCGCGTTCGTGGTCGGGAGGTGCGACGACAACGACGCGGTCTTCGTCGCAGTTGCCTCATTAGACGCCGCAGCGGGGGGTCCCTCGTCGTCGTCTTCGTCAGATTTTTTCTCGATATTATAAACCAATTTCAAGAGTTCGATATACTTTTCGTCGCTTAGCGAAAAATGAATCCCCTTCGAATATAATAGAGAGCGTAATAATTTCAGCAGAGAAAGGACGTAAACGGCGAGTTTTTTATTGGTGACCCCGGACCCCGTCGGAATGTAGACCCGCCGCCGGTTTCCTAGAGCCGGCATGCTCATATCCAAATTGAAAGAGAGGAAGGAATTAATAATATATTCCGAGCTGCCTTCGCCCATCCCGAGGAGATTTTCCAGATGCCGAACCAGTAAGTTTTCATCGGAGTCAAAACTCGTCTCGCTGAATTGATTTCCCAGTCTTTCCACGAAACGGCGAATCAATTTGACCTGCGAGTACCCGCCTACGGGTGGAGAAGGAGGAGGAGGAGGAAGATTATCGCTTCCGCGATTCACGGCGTCAGGTACGTCTCCACCGGGTTCGTTATTTTTGTTGTCGTTCCCTTTCAAATCCATTTGACATTCGTAGAGAAAAGATTGAAATCTCTCGATGAATAATTCTTCCGCGTTGAAAATTTTAAAAATTAAGCAACTGATTTTAAATAGTTTAGACAGGTTAGAATCTTTCATATCGTCCGCGAAAAGAACCCATAATTTATTAGGAACTAAAACCGTTATGTCCGGAGTGATAAAAAATGTCGTGGAATTGATTTTTTTATTCGCGTTATCCGGAGAAGCGGTTTTCAATTTCTTTTCCCGCGACTGAATATCTTCTCCCTCCCCTACTACCTCCGATATTTCCCTTTTTTCGCTAACGACGCGGCTGTCACTGCGGCGTTCGAGTATCTCGCGTATTTTGAAATAAAAATCAAAGTCGTTCTTAAAACTTTGTTTTTCGACCGATAGGAATAATGAAAATTTTTTCAAATCTTCCAAGATCGGCGGTTCGATCTCTCGATCGTCTCGGAGGAGGCTTTTACCCAGGAACGCTTCGCAAGATTCTATCATATTTAAAAGCATCGACGAATGAAACATCGACGTCTCGACGACTTTTACGAAGCTCTCAAATTTTTCTTTCGGCGAATTCATGGCAGCGAGGGATTGAACGAACGAAAGACCGATCGACCGACGTTGACGCGGGTGACGTCATTAATATTTTTTTAAATAGAGAAAATTTTTAAATTTATCTTGTTATTATTAATTTATTTTCATTATTACGATTAAAGATTAAAAAAATGTTTATTAATTTTTTTATTTACCGGTACTTATATTATGTCTAATTGTATCTTTAATTATGCCTGCCATGTTTTTTAAAATATTTGCATCAGGGCGTAAATCAATGACAAACGTAAAAAAATAATTTATTAACAACTTTTATTTTAGAATATAAAAAAAAATAAAAAATTGCCCGTAAATTGCAAATGGAGGGCGCAAAGTAAAAACACGGTATACTGCAAAAATATGGCGAGTTTAAATCACAAATATAACGGGGAAATCAAAAAAAAAAATATAAAAAAAAAAAAAAAAAAAAAAAATAAAAAAATAAAATAAGAAAATAAGAAAATAAGAAAATAAAATAAAAAAAATAAAAAAAATACAATATAATATAAGAATAAATTAGTAGAAATACAATTTTTACATTATCAAATTGTTTATTATAAGTCCAACAGCTTTAAACAGTTTGTTAAAAAAATCGTGATTATCTAATAAAGAGGAAAGAACCAAATGAAATGTTTTGGGTTCGGGGTTTCGAAATTCTTTTAAAAGTTTAAAGAAAGAACACTGGTTGAGAAAATAAATATTTTCTTGTAACCATAATTGACTCTGGTAGAAATTTGTTTCCCTTTCGTAACTGTGGTTTTCATCATCGATTGATTCATATCGATCTGGTAATCCACCCGTATCTTCAAAACAATACTGTTTTACATTCCATCGAATGATGGGGTTTCCGCAAACATCGCTCAAAGTCACCATAAATTTTTTAAATAGTTGTTGATTTGGATTTCTTGTGTGTCTTTGAATACCGCAATTTAGAAAGCCAAAATACAATGTTCGTTTATCTACTAGGCATTTATCAAAATTAAATTCTATTCCTCTTTTCAAAGAACGGGTGTTAATGAAAAGCTCATAAATTTCGCAAAGATCGACAAATTCAAAACCGAAAAATACGACGATCTTTTCGATGTTTGGAGAGACATTGCGAATATCGCTTAAAAGACTACTAAAATCGATCTTCAATTCCACCAAATTTCTGAAAACAGGTTCATTTTTTTCATGATCGTCTACTATCATTCGGCTACTACCATCACCACTTCTTTGGAAATACGAATCTTCAAAAGTGTTAATTCTGATTTCTAAGTGGGTCAGATTCGGAAAGGCTTCGACGAATTTACTATCTAATAAGCCGCAATTAGGATTTGATTCTTTAAATCTCTCTATTTTGTCGTAGCACAATCTCAAAACACGCACATTTGGAAATCGGAATGGAGAAAGGGTATCGACGCTTTCGTTTCTTCGAAGGATAACGTTAAATTGACAAACGTTTGGTAGATTCAATTCCAGGAAACTATCAATCTTTCTAATATTTCTTCGTAATCTGTTTCTAAAAATTTTGGTGTCCCAAGATTCGATTATTTTCTGCTCAATTTCCCTTCGCCATGATCCATGTCTGTGTAACCTACACTCAGGTCGAACCCCCGCGAACCCCTTGAAAGTCCACAGTTGAAAGAGCGTCATTACCGCGCAAAGCCCTTTACACGCGAGACAGAACGGGATTTTAATTAGGTTTTTTTCTACATCTTTTGTGCGAGCTCTACAAAAATTATCACTCATTACTCTTAGGGGATCACCGAATGTTATTTTATTTTTGGAAGACCCTAGCGTTTCGTGTTCTTTCCCCCCTTGTCGATCTTCGAACGGTGGTGGAGGACCTTCGCTGATATCCCATTCAATTATTCTTCTATTTTCGATTTCAATCACTAAGATTAAATTAGTTAGTTTTTTGCCAAAACAATTATCGCATTCGCGAGATCGATCTGTCATAACATAGCCGTAGTCGGGAAATATTTCTTCTTCCGCTGAGAAACTGAAAATCAATTCTAACGCTTTCACTCCAGTCTTTGCGGCTAGTAGTCGTACACGATCGCTATCAACAACTGTAGATGGGTGTTTATGGTTTAAACGCACTCCGATTTTTTGTAAGTTAAACAATGATGAGACTTCCATAATTTCCTCGATGTTGTTATGATCAACTATTATTGAGGTTAATTTCTTTAATGGAGGAATGCTAAGTTTCCGCATTTTACTCAAAAAATCAATTTCCACAACCGTTTTATTCAATTTTAAAGATTCCAAATCGGATTTGCTAATCAAAGCCTCGTTCGCTGCCTTGCTTAAAATAAAGGGGACTATACGTTTCGCCCTAAACACTCCTTGAACATCCTGAAAATCCCTATTGGAACATCTGCAAATTATTTTTAAGGCGTTTAGATTCGGAAACAAGGTTGAAATACTTTTTATTATTTCGAGAAAGTCATCGTGGGTGAGGAGGTCAGTACCCGTATTAGCGATTTCTAGCTCCTCGATACCGAATAAAGGTTTTTCTTTCATTAATAATAATTCAGTTAACTTTAAGAAGGTTCCATACTTATCCAAAGAAAATTTAAAAGATTTCAAGCGTTCGTACGCGGTACTCATCTTTCTAATAACTTCAGCGACGGTTTTAGCACCCGCTGGAATACCATCTGTCGAACGGTCCGTTGTTGTTGCTGATGCTGCTGCTGCTGCTGCTGCTGCTGCAGCTCTCACCATATGCTCGGTCAACGTCAATGTTATTGATTCAGTCGCCCTGTACGGGGTTTGCGTCGCATTATCGAGAAAGTCTAGAAAGTTCTCCGAGGTTTTTTGCTCGTTGTCCGAATCAAATAAAGATAAGAGCAGGTTAAAATTTAATTCCGTCGCCCCGTGTTTTGCGATAAAATAATTCATAATCAAATCGCAGTTTCTAGCGAAATTTTTCGAATCCGAAACATTGTTGTACGCATCTTGGAAGGACGGTGTTTCGAAAATGACATCCATAGTTAAATCTTGTGCTGTTTCACATTTTTATCCATTTCGATTTGTTTGTTGAAGACTAGGGAAAAAATGGACTATGACGACTGACGTAGCAGTTTTATTATCTTTAGAAAAAACTATCCAAAATCTTTTCAATGAAGAATAGAAAATTGTGAGGTAATGTTCTAGTAACGGTATTGTTAACGACGACGGACGTAAATACTTAGCGAAGCAACGATACCCAATGAAGAAAAATATAATAGTTCAACCAGCATTTATAGGCTGCAAATAAAAAAATAATCGATTTAAGTTTTTAATACATCTTTTTTTATTTTATTTTTTTTTTATTATTCTATTATTTTTAAACACGCCATGCTTTTTGTGCTGCTGTGTTTACGATAAAAAAACGCATGCTAAAGCGAGTCGCAAACGGAGTGAGCGTAGCGATTGAAGTAAGCCAAAGCGTCAGCGCGCGCCCTTGCACGTGCTCAGCGAACGAGCTTGAACCGTAGAGTTCGTCCCGATATATTGACGTTTCGAAGGAAACTGATATAAAGCAAAGGTCTAAGTGTTAAAAACTAAAAATTCCCAAAGAAAATAATTCACAAAATTTTTTGAAGACGAAATTATTTTTCGGAATTAGCACTTCGACCTTCGACTTATATTACTTCACAACGAGGCGTTACTATATGACGTCATAATCTGTTTAAAGACGCTTTTTTGATTCCCGTAAGGCGACACTATATTATAGTGACGTTTAGAATGGAACTCAAAAACGACCGAACGTGCTCGCACTACGCTTTTTATGATGTAAACTATCGTTGGACCGGTTATAGTGAGGTTTAGAAGGGAACTGATGTCAGTCGAAGGTCTAAGTGCGAAAATCTAAATTTTAATATCCATGGAAAAAAAACGCTTAAGGAACGAAACATTTATTTAGCACTATCTCCCGAGAAGTAAAAAGTAACGTTATTTCGTGCTTTCGCTTCTCGCGTGATTTGTATATTTACCGAAAAATATTATTTTTTTAATTTTTTTAATGCGATTATTTTTTTTTAATTTAGTGTCCCAAAAAATACCATTTTCTTTATTAAATCATTTTTTTAGGTGACTATATTAAAAAAAATTAAAAATTATAGTAAATTATAAATTATTATTTTTCGTTAAATATACGAATCTCGCGCGAAGCAAAAGCACGAAATAACGTTACTTTTTATTTCTCGGGAGATGGTGCAAAATTAATTTTTCGTTCCCTAAGCGAGCTTTTTTTTCGAAGAAAACCAAAAAAAATAATTATTGAAAAAAAATTTATAAAGAATTGATATCCAGGTTAATTTTCTTTAGTTAGAATATTTAATTATCATCATACAAATTTTGTTTAATGTAAATATTCTTTTTTTTTAATTTAGTCTCCCACAAAATACCGGCGTTTCGAAGGGAACTGATATAAGTCGAAGGTCTAAGTATAAGTCCAAGGTCTAAGTGCTAAAAAATAAAAAATCTCAAAGAAAATTATTCACAAAAAATTTTAAGTCGAAATTATTTTTCGGAATTTGCACTTAGACCTTCGACCTATACCAGTTCCTTAAGCGGCGTCACTATATGACGTCATAATCGGTTTGACGATAGTTCGAGTTTAAGAAAATGGTATTTGAAAGCGTTCAGCCGCTTTCGCGATTCCCGTAAGGCGACACTATATTATAGTGACGTTTCGAAGGGAACCCAAAAACGACCTAAAGTGATCGGGCGACACTTTTTAGTATAAACTATCGCTTCAACCGATATAGTGACGTTTCGAAGGGGAACTGGTATTAAATCGAATTCAAGTTATAAGTCGTAAGTTCGTTTGTTTGTTGAACTAAGTACTAAGTCGAAGGTCTAAGTGCTAAGTCGAAGGTCTAAGTATAAGTCGAATGTCTAAGTATAAGTCGAAGGTCTAAGTGCTAAGTCGAAGGTCTAAGTATAAGTCGAAGGTCTAAGTGCTAAGTCGAAGGTCTAAGTATAAGTCGAAGGTCTAAGTGCTAAGTCGAAGGTCTAAGTATAAGTCGAAGGCTAACGTATGCTTAAAAATATATAATTTTCTCAAGAAAAAATACACAAATTTTTTTAGGGGCTTACATGGCTTTGGGATCAAATTTTGAGTGTCGAAAACCTCATTGGGAACATGGCACAAATTTGTGTCAAAACCCTTATTGGGAACATGGCACAAATTTGTGTCAAAACCCCCATTGGGAACATGGCACAAATTTGTATCAAAACCCCCTATTGAGCTTGAACTATCGTTAAACCGATTATGACGTCATATAGTGACGCCGCTTAGGGAAAAGTGTAAGTCGAAGGTCTAAGTGTTTTTTCCGAAAAATAATTTCGACCTAGAAAAATTTTGTGAATGCTTTTCTTTGAGAATTTTTAGATTTTAACACTTAGCCCTTCGACTTATATCAGTTCCCTTCGAAACGTCACATGTATTCGGAGCTTGAAGACGATAGTTTATACCTAAAACGGTGTTGCCAGATCACGTAGGTCGTTTTTGGGTTCCTTTCGAAACGTCATTATAATATAGTGTCGCCTCAGGGGAATCGCAAGCGGCCTGAACGCTGTCAAATACCATTTATTTAAGCCTTAAACTATTGTTAAAACCATTATGACGTCATTAAGTTGACGCCGCTTTAGGGACTAGTAAAGTCGAAGGTCTAAGGCATATTTCAAAAGATTAATTTCGACCAGTTCTTTATCTAGCGGTAAATATATGGAAGTGCGTCGCGGAAAGGTCACAATGTAACAACGACGTTTTCGAGAGAAATTGGCGTCGTGCGTTTTTTTTTTTTCAGTTTAGTTATCTCTAAAAAAATTATTTATCAAAGAAAATTGAATTTAAGGGAGACTAAACTATACTTTAAAAATTAACTTAAAAAAATCTTAAGGGTACCCCCTCGCGCTTCGATCGAGGCACGAAATAACGTTACTTTTCACTTCTCGGGAGATGGTGCAAAATAAATTTTTCGTTTCTTAAGCGAGTTTTTTTTCGAGGAAAACAGAAAATAATAATTACGGTATCTAAGTCTATAAAGAATTGTTATTCAGGTATCCACATATTGTAAAATTATTTTTTTTCTTTGTTCTTAATTTTTCTTAGTATTAATAATTAATTATCAACACACGAAACGACAGTCTCGCGCGCGTTTTTTTATTTTTTTTTATGTTTTCATTGGAAAACCGATGCCTACAATGCCAGTAGGAGGAAAGTAAGAAAATATCGTTTTTTTATGAATTTATTAATGTCATAACGAAAAACATTTTTAAAAAAGGTATCTAAAATATTAAATAAAATGTATTCATGTTCATTGGAGGAGTCAATAAGCGACGTCTCCCACGTAGATTCTCTCGCTGAATTCAAATATTATTTCGAAAATGGTAAGAGACGGATACTTCTATCTTTCCTATTCGGAATTAGCGAGTGTGAAAACGTAGAATGATTTGTTTTCTTATCTTATCTTTTTTGTATTTTTCTTAAATAAAGTTATAAAAAAATGTAGTTTTAATTGTTTAATATCGTTTTATAATTGTTTAATATCGTTTTATATACATATATGAACGTAGCTACAAGAAAACTAATAACATTCGTGGAATCAGCGTAAAAAAATTGTTCCCAAAATTGCAAAAAAAATTTTTTGGTTTTTTTATTTTTTTTCTCAAAAACTACGATAGTTACAAGAAAACTAATAACATTCGTGGAATCAGCGTAAGAAAATTGTTCTAAAAATGGAAAAAAAAATTTTGATTTTTTTTAGATATTTTATTTTTTTTTCTCGAAAACTACGATAGCTACAAGAAAACTAATAACATTTGGATATCAGCGTAAGAAAATTGTTCTAAAAATTGCAAAAAAATTTTTTGGATTTTTTGGGGCTATTTTATTTTTTTCATCGAAAACTTAGCGATAGTACAAGAAAACAATAACATCGTGGAATTCAGCGTAAGATAGTGTTCTGAAAATATGCAAAATTTGTTTTTGGATTTTTTTTTTTTTTTTTTTTTTTTTTTTTAAAATTATCGTATGGTCAAAGAAAACTATTGTTTTTCCATTTTTTTTTTAAACAAATTTTTCTTTACAGCTGATTTCCAAAAGGTTATTATTTTTATTTGTAACTATGTATTTTCGCAGAAAAAAAAATAAATAAACCAAAAAAATAAAAAAAAATTTTTTTCCATTTTTAAAACAAATATCTTACGCTGATTCCACGAATGTTATTAGTTTTCTTGTAGCTATCGTAGTTTTCGAGTTTTTTGCACTTAGACCTTCGACTTATATCTCTGACCGTTCGTTCGTTTGTTTGTTGAACTAATATAAGTCGAAAGTCTAAGTGCAAATTCCGAAAAATGATTTCGACTTAAAATTTTTTGGGAAATTATTTTCTCTGTGATTTTTTAGATTTTCACACTTAGACCTTTGACTTATATCAGTTCCCGTTGAGACGTCACTATATGGGGTTGAAGTGATAGTTTATAACTTAAAAGGTGTTGCGCGATCAAGTTAGATCGTTTTTCGGTTCCCTTCGAAACGTCACTATAGTATAGTGTCGCCTTACGGGAATCGCAAAAGCGGCTGAACGCTTTCAAATACCAGTTACCTAAGCTAAAACTATCTTCAATCCGATTATGACGTCATATAGTGACGCCTGATCGGGAACTGATATAAGTCGAAGGTCTAAGTGCAAATTCCGAAAAAAAATTTTGACTTAAAAAAATTTTGTGAATTATTTTCTTTGAGAAATTTTAGATTTTAGCACTTAGACCTTCGACTTATACTTAGACCTTCGACTTATACTTAGACCTTCGACTTACCACTTAGACCTTCGACTTACCACTTAGACCTTCGACTTAGCACTTAGACCTTCGACTTAGCACTTAGACCTTCGACTTAGCACTTAGACCTTCGACTTAGCACTTAGACCTTCGACTTATACTTAGACCTTCGACTTAGCACTTAGACGTTCGACTTAGCACTTAGACCTTCGTCTTATACTTAGACCTTCGACTTATACTTAGACCTTCGACTTAGCACTTAGACGTTCGACTTATACCTAGACCTTCGACTTATACTTAGACCTTCGACTTAGCACTTAAACCTTCGACTTAGCACTTAAACCTTCGACTTAGCACTTAAACCTTCGACTTACACTTAGACCTTCGACTTATCTCAGTTCCCTTCGAAAGATCACTATATCGGGTTCAACGATGGTTTATACCCTAAAAAGCGTCACCCGATCACGTTAGTTCGTTTTTCGGTTTCCTTCGAAAACGTCATTATAATATAGTGTCGCCTTACGGAATCCGGAAGGAAGTTCGCTGACGCTTTTAAAAATACCAGTTAACCTTTAGCTAAAACTAGTCTTCAATCGATTTATGACGTCACTATAGTGAAGCCTGATCGGGAACTGCATATAAGCGAGGTCTAAGTGCAAATCCGAAAAATATAATTTGGACTAAAAAATTTTTGTGTGATTATTTTCTTTGAGAAGATTTAGATTTTTGCACTTAGACCTATTCGACTTATACTTAGACATTCGGACTTATTACAGTTCCCTCGAAACATTCGTGGAATCAGCGTAAGATAATTGTTCTAAAAATGAAAAAAAAATTTTTTTTTTCTTTTTTATATTTTTATTTTTTTCTCGAAAACTACGATAGCTACAAGAAAACTAATAACATTCGTGGAATCAGCGTGAAATATTTGTTCTAAATATGCATAAAAAAAATTAAATTTATTTGGATATTTTAATTTTTTTCTTGAAAAACTACGATAGCTACAAGAAAAAAATTAATACATTCGTGGAATCAGCGTAAGATAATTGTTCTAAAAATGGAAAAAAAAAATTTTTGAATTTTTTATTGGTGTAACGAAGAAAAGAAAAGACGCGAAAATAATAATTTCGTTCAATCGTTATCGGTTTCTACCACCGGGTGAGAGAGGCAGTCGTTAAAGGAAGATATTTTTTCCGAAAATACTCTATACGAACAAACCAGCACCCGATATTTGCGAATATCCTCTTCGATAGAATTTTCTGCGCGCTTCATTTCCTTCAACAACCGTTTCGACTTCTTCTCCGCCTCGAGAAAACTTCTTAAAGACGAATAAAAATGTTTAATTTTTTCTTCGGCTTCTCTTAGAAACACGAGTCCCTTAACGCCGCTCGCGCCGCCTGTTTTGACGCTCTTTTCTAAATTGTATTTTATACGCTCAAAATCGAAAACGTTCTCGCGCCACGAATATTGAACGTGGAAACTGGATCTATAAATTTCGTCGTTATTCTCGCAGAAGGGCTTCGTCAGCTCCGCCTCTAATCCCGCATTTTCTCGTTCGTCTACGCTTCCGATAAACATTTTGAATAAAGGGGACGAATAATTATCGGGCGAGTCCTTGTTATTCAATAGGGGATTATTCGTTCGAACTAAATAATAAATCTCCCCTCCGCGCTCTTCTTTCTCTTCCTCTTCCTCTTCCTCTTCCTCCCCCGTTGGCAGCTCCGTTTCGTAAAACGCGCCGAGAAAAGAATCATCGTCCTTTCCCGATTTTCTTCGCCGTCGCGACGACCTCTGCTGTTGCGAAGGTTCATTTTTAAAATAAATATCGTGTTCGTAAATACGCTCCTTCAAGTACGTTTTAGCCGCTAAAACTTCTGTCGCCGAATAGTTTGTATGGTCGTCGTCCTCGTCGCGATTGAAGACGCCTCGCTCGCCTAATAAAGGTAAGATTTCGGTATTTACTCTTTCGAAAACGCCGCCGCCGCTCTCGTCGTCGGTGACGCCCCTCGCGTCTAGCACGAGCGGCCTTATCCTCGCGAATGCGACTCGCGCGAAGATCATGTGGCGCTCGGCCTCTTCGCGAGATTTCTCCAAGAAATCGATATCGTTATAAGGAAACCTTACGTAATATTCGTTTAAAAGCCATTTAGCCAGGCAACAAACGAAGTGACTCTGCAGTTGAATGGTATTCAGATACTTTCGGATATCCTGAATTTTTTTCTCCGAAGCGTGTCGAACGAGTTCGTCCGTTATCACCTCGATCGCGAGTTTAAAGTACAAAAAATAAAATTTAAAGTGCAACATGGCTTCCCTCCGGTGTAAAAGTGATCGTTCTTTGAAAAGGAATCCGAGCATTTCTTCGCGCGATAAACTTTCTCTAAATTTCGACAAGACCATTCTTTTTTTCTCCAAGTGTTTCGCTTTTCTCTCGACGTCCTCGATGCAAGAATCCAATAAATTATTAAAGGAGTTTTTTGAAGAATATATTCGATATTGAAGAAACAGCGACGTGTTCCTGTGAATATTATCGTTATTACCCATCGTGTCGTCCGTTATTTTTACGTATTTTACTCAATCGACGATGATTAAAATAAATTTATGGCTGTATATTTAAGCAAAACGTATACACTCGTAGGAAAAAAGTTTTTTAATTTTGTTTTTATGTATTTTTCGCAATCAGGTTGATTAAAATAAAGGTATAACTAAAAACATTTTTTTATTTACACAAAAAGTACACACTTTTAAAAATAAAACGCGAAAAATTTTTATAATATATAATATAATATATAATATAATATAATATAATATCTTCAATTATCGAAATACAAGTTAAATA
The DNA here is from genome assembly GCA_015478945.1 of Trachelipus rathkii. Lineage (NCBI taxonomy): Eukaryota > Metazoa > Arthropoda > Malacostraca > Isopoda > Trachelipodidae > Trachelipus > Trachelipus rathkii. The sequence goes on along the minus strand of JABUQX010039911.1, from coordinate 44,244 downwards.
TTTTTGAAATTTCGTGGTCTAAAATCTTTTGAATTTTTTTGTCGGATTTCGATGACCACCTGGTGTAAAGGTAATTCACGTAAACCTCGCCAAATATCTTATACTTAGACTTCCCAAAGTCAGCTTCCTGCATTCGCCTAAACGATGCGAGCATCTTCTGATCCCCCAAAAATTTAGCGGTGAAGCGTTCGTCTTTCGAACTTTGAGGAATAAAAGATACGTCGAGTATCAATTCGTTGGTTTCGGCGTCGAGCCGAACGTACCGTCCCAATGCCTCAATGACTAGCCGGTGCCAGGTCGGAATTTTTCCCTTCTTCATTTTTGGTTTGTAGCGAAAATTCTGGGCCTCCACGAATCTGCAGAATGCGATCTGTACGAGAAAGTCCAAAAGATCGGAGGTGAACTTATCTCCACAGCCGTCGGTGACGCAAAGTTGTTCGGCGAAATACCGGTTGATCGCGAAGGGCAGGTGAGTGTTCATGAAAGGGATTTTAATCCCATTTGTCGTTCTCAGGTTGACGTTGTTATACACTTCACCCATGGCCCTTTTCACTTGCGCGAGCGTCACTTCGCTGACGACATTGTTTTCAATATCATCGACGATTTTAGATACCAAGAAACTTGCTCGTAGAGCGTTATTAGATTTGATGTTGCCACCAGCGGCAGCAGCGGCGGCGGAGGCGGCGTACGGCGATGAATATTCTATCGTCACTTCGGTGTTTTGACACATTACAGTTTCCTTCACCAAATGTCCGGCGGAGGAAGAAGAGGGGGAAGACGGGAGAGGAGAGACGACTTTCGGAATGTGAATTAAATCTTTGATATCCCGAATCCCCTTAACCATATTTTCGTAATCGGGGTTCATTAACGACACGGAAAGGTGGTCGTAATGATGATCGCTGTTATCCGTTTCCCTTTTAACGTCTCCATCGTCTCTCGACGGCGGCAACGGCGGCGGCGATATTTCACTACCCTCAAAATTAGTTTCTTCGGATGACTGCCACTCGCCCTCTTCTTTTATTTCTACTTTTGGCTCCAACAGACAACCGTCCGATTCGTAATCGGGTTTCATTAACGACACGGAAAGGGGGTCGTAATTAGAGTTCGTCACGAGTATATCAGCGTCGCCGCGATAGTCGCAGCTATCAGTTTCCCGTTTAAAGTCTCCATCGTCTCTCGACGGCGGCGGCGATGTTTCACTACCCTCAAAATTAGTTTCTTCGGATAACTGCCACTCGCCCTCTTCTTTTATTTCTATTTTCGGCTCCAACAGACAACCGTCCGATTCGTCGTCATCCATTGGAAGTGGACCATCGGTTGATTCCTTCGTTCGCCCAGTTTCGACGGCGGTTGTGGGTGACGCATTTTCTGTCAAATCGAGTAATAGATCGTCTATGTTAAAGCTATTATCACTATTTTTAGGAGCCGACAAATTCTCTTGCGGACCCTCGACGTTTGTTCTCTCTCGAAGTAATCGCTGCTGCTGCTGCTGCTGCTGCTGCTGATGGGCGCATTTGGGAGACCTTAGGGTGTATTGTCCATCGTAAAAAAGACTACTCGATGGCGTTTGTTGTTGCTGCCACTGGGAGATGTATTCGGGAACCGCAGATGCAGTGTTTTCACCCTCGTAGCAAAAGAGACTCGGTAAAGGTTGTTTCTGCTGCTGCTGCTGCTGCTGCTGCTGCTGCTGCTGCTGCTGGTCATCCTGTCTCCGGGTATATTCTGGGACAAAAAATCGTGGAAGCTGCTGCTTCTGCTGCTTCTGGTCATCCTGTCTCCGGGTATATTCTGGGACAAAAAATCGTGGAAGCTGCTGGTGCTGCTGCTTCTTCTGTTGCAGGTGCGAGCGACGTAGGAAAACTCGAATATCTTCAGCAAAATCATCGACAAACGCGTTTGTTTCCTCATGAGAAACCGAATTTCTTAGAAATTACCCAACATCCTCAGCAACAGCAGAAGCAGCAGCAGCAGCAGCAACAGCTTCCACGATTTTTTGTCCCAGAATATACCCGGAGACAGGATGACCAGCAGCAGCAGCAGCAGCAGCTTCCACGATTTTTTGTCCCAGAATACACCCGGAGACAGGATGACCAGCAGCAGCAGCAGCAGCAGCAGCAGAAACAACCTTTACCGAGTCTCTTTTGCTACGAGGGTGAAAACGCTGCATCTGCGGTTCCCGAATACATCTCCCAGTGGCAGCAACAACAAACGCCATCGAGTCGTCTTTTTTACGATGGACAATACACCCTAAGGTCTCCCAAATGCGCCCATCAGCAGCAGCAGCAGCAGCAGCAGCAGCGATTACTTCGAGAGAGAACAAACGTCGAGGGTCCGCAAGAGAATTTGTCGGCTCCTAAAAATAGTGATAATAGCTTTAACATAGACGATCTATTACTCGATTTGACAGAAAATGCGTCACCCACAGCCGCCGTCGAAACTGGGCGAACGAAGGAATCAACCGATGGTCCACTTCCAATGGATGACGACGAATCGGACGGTTGTCTGTTGGAGCCGAAAATAGAAATAAAAGAAGAGGGCGAGTGGCAGTTATCCGAAGAAACTAATTTTGAGGGTAGTGAAACATCGCCGCCGCCGTCGAGAGACGATGGAGACTTTAAACGGGAAACTGATAGCTGCGACTATCGCGGCGACGCTGATATACTCGTGACGAACTCTAATTACGACCCCCTTTCCGTGTCGTTAATGAAACCCGATTACGAATCGGACGGTTGTCTGTTGGAGCCAAAAGTAGAAATAAAAGAAGAGGGCGAGTGGCAGTCATCCGAAGAAACTAATTTTGAGGGTAGTGAAATATCGCCGCCGCCGTTGCCGCCGTCGAGAGACGATGGAGACGTTAAAAGGGAAACGGATAACAGCGATCATCATTACGACCACCTTTCCGTGTCGTTAATGAACCCCGATTACGAAAATATGGTTAAGGGGATTCGGGATATCAAAGATTTAATTCACATTCCGAAAGTCGTCTCTCCTCTCCCGTCTTCCCCCTCTTCTTCCTCCGCCGGACATTTGGTGAAGGAAACTGTAATGTGTCAAAACACCGAAGTGACGATAGAATATTCATCGCCGTACGCCGCCTCCGCCGCCGCTGCTGCCGCTGGTGGCAACATCAAATCTAATAACGCTCTACGAGCAAGTTTCTTGGTATCTAAAATCGTCGATGATATTGAAAACAATGTCGTCAGCGAAGTGACGCTCGCGCAAGTGAAAAGGGCCATGGGTGAAGTGTATAACAACGTCAACCTGAGAACGACAAATGGGATTAAAATCCCTTTCATGAACACTCACCTGCCCTTCGCGATCAACCGGTATTTCGCCGAACAACTTTGCGTCACCGACGGCTGTGGAGATAAGTTCACCTCCGATCTTTTGGACTTTCTCGTACAGATCGCATTCTGCAGATTCGTGGAGGCCCAGAATTTTCGCTACAAACCAAAAATGAAGAAGGGAAAAATTCCGACCTGGCACCGGCTAGTCATTGAGGCATTGGGACGGTACGTTCGGCTCGACGCCGAAACCAACGAATTGATACTCGACGTATCTTTTATTCCTCAAAGTTCGAAAGACGAACGCTTCACCGCTAAATTTTTGGGGGATCAGAAGATGCTCGCATCGTTTAGGCGAATGCAGGAAGCTGACTTTGGGAAGTCTAAGTATAAGATATTTGGCGAGGTTTACGTGAATTACCTTTACACCAGGTGGTCATCGAAATCCGACAAAAAAATTCAAAAGATTTTAGACCACGAAATTTCAAAAATATTTAACTTGTATTTCGATAATTGAAGATATTATGTTATATTATATTATATATTATAAAAATTTTTCGCGTTTTATTTTTAAAAGTGTGTACTTTTTGTGTAAATAAAAAAATGTTTTTAGTTATACCTTTATTTTAATCAACCTGATTGCGAAAAATACATAAAAACAAAATTAAAAAACTTTTTTCCTACGAGTGTATACGTTTTGCTTAAATATACAGCCATAAATTTATTTTAATCATCGTCGATTGAGTAAAATACGTAAAAATAACGGACGACACGATGGGTAATAACGATAATATTCACAGGAACACGTCGCTGTTTCTTCAATATCGAATATATTCTTCAAAAAACTCCTTTAATAATTTATTGGATTCTTGCATCGAGGACGTCGAGAGAAAAGCGAAACACTTGGAGAAAAAAAGAATGGTCTTGTCGAAATTTAGAGAAAGTTTATCGCGCGAAGAAATGCTCGGATTCCTTTTCAAAGAACGATCACTTTTACACCGGAGGGAAGCCATGTTGCACTTTAAATTTTATTTTTTGTACTTTAAACTCGCGATCGAGGTGATAACGGACGAACTCGTTCGACACGCTTCGGAGAAAAAAATTCAGGATATCCGAAAGTATCTGAATACCATTCAACTGCAGAGTCACTTCGTTTGTTGCCTGGCTAAATGGCTTTTAAACGAATATTACGTAAGGTTTCCCTATAACGATATCGATTTCTTGGAGAAATCTCGCGAAGAGGCCGAGCGCCACATGATCTTCGCGCGAGTCGCATTCGCGAGGATAAGGCCGCTCGTGCTAGACGCGAGGGGCGTCACCGACGACGAGAGCGGCGGCGGCGTTTTCGAAAGAGTAAATACCGAAATCTTACCTTTATTAGGCGAGCGAGGCGTCTTCAATCGCGACGAGGACGACGACCATACAAACTATTCGGCGACAGAAGTTTTAGCGGCTAAAACGTACTTGAAGGAGCGTATTTACGAACACGATATTTATTTTAAAAATGAACCTTCGCAACAGCAGAGGTCGTCGCGACGGCGAAGAAAATCGGGAAAGGACGATGATTCTTTTCTCGGCGCGTTTTACGAAACGGAGCTGCCAACGGGGGAGGAAGAGGAAGAGGAAGAGGAAGAGAAAGAAGAGCGCGGAGGGGAGATTTATTATTTAGTTCGAACGAATAATCCCCTATTGAATAACAAGGACTCGCCCGATAATTATTCGTCCCCTTTATTCAAAATGTTTATCGGAAGCGTAGACGAACGAGAAAATGCGGGATTAGAGGCGGAGCTGACGAAGCCCTTCTGCGAGAATAACGACGAAATTTATAGATCCAGTTTCCACGTTCAATATTCGTGGCGCGAGAACGTTTTCGATTTTGAGCGTATAAAATACAATTTAGAAAAGAGCGTCAAAACAGGCGGCGCGAGCGGCGTTAAGGGACTCGTGTTTCTAAGAGAAGCCGAAGAAAAAATTAAACATTTTTATTCGTCTTTAAGAAGTTTTCTCGAGGCGGAGAAGAAGTCGAAACGGTTGTTGAAGGAAATGAAGCGCGCAGAAAATTCTATCGAAGAGGATATTCGCAAATATCGGGTGCTGGTTTGTTCGTATAGAGTATTTTCGGAAAAAATATCTTCCTTTAACGACTGCCTCTCTCACCCGGTGGTAGAAACCGATAACGATTGAACGAAATTATTATTTTCGCGTCTTTTCTTTTCTTCGTTCACCAAAAAAAATTCAAAATTTTTTTTTCCATTTTTAGAACAATTATCTTACGCTGATTCCACGAATGTCATTATTTTTCTTGTAGCCATCGTAGTTTTCAAGAAAAAAATTAAAATATCCAAATAAATTTAAATTTTTTTTATGCATATTTAGAACAAATATTTCACGCTGATTCCACGAATGTTATTAGTTTTCTTGTAGCTATCGTAGTTTTCGAGAAAAAAAATAAAATAGCCCCAAAAAATCAAAAATATTTTTTTGCCATTTTTAGAACAATTTTCTTACGCTGATTCCACGAATGTTATTAGTTTTCTTGTAGCTATCGTAGTTTTTGAGAAGGTCTAAGTGCTAAAATCTAAATCTTCTCAAAGAAAATAATACACAAAAATTTTTAAGTCCAAATTATTTTTCGGAATTTGCACTTAGACCTTCGACTTATATCAGTTCCCGATCAGGCGTCACTATATGACGTCATAATCGGATTGAAGATAGTTTTAGCTTAGGTAACTGGTATTTTAAAGCGTTCAGCGACTTCTTCGATTCCCGTAAGGCGACACTATATTATAGTGCACGTTTCGAAGGGAACCGAACAACGACTAACGTGAATTCGGCGTGACCGCTTTTTAGGTATAAACCATCATTGAACCGATTATAGTTAATGGTCGAAGGGAACTTGAGATAAAGTCGAAGGTCTAAGTGTAAGTCGAAGTTTTAAGCTTGCTAAGTCGAAGGTCTAAGTATAAGTCGAAGGTTTAAGTGCTAAGTCGAAGGTTTAAGTGCTAAGTCGAAGGTCTAAGTATAAGTCGAAGGTCTAGGTATAAGTCGAACGTCTAAGTGCTAAGTCGAAGGTCTAAGTATAAGTCGAAGGTCTAAGTATAAGTCGAAGGTCTAAGTGCTAAGTCGAAACGTCTTTAAGTTGCTAGTCGAAGGGTCTAAGTTAAGTCGAAGGATCTAAAGTGCTAAGTCGAAGGTCAAGTGCAAGTCGAAGGTCTAAGTTGGCTAAGTCGAAGCGTAAGTGCTAAGTGAAGGTCTAAGTTGGTAAAGTCGAAGGTCTTAAGTGGAAGTCGAAGGTGTAAGATAAGTTCGAAGGTCTAGTATTAAGTAGAAGGTTAAGTTGCTAAAATTCCTAAAATTTCTCAAAAAAAATAATTCATAAAATTTTTTAAGTCCAAATTATTTTTCGGAATTTGCACTTAGACCTTCGACTTATATCAGTTCCCGATCAGGCGTCACTATATGACGTCATAATCGGATTGAAGATAGTTTTAGCTTAGGTAACTGGTATTTGAAAGCGTTCAGCCGCTTTTGCGATTCCCGTAAGGTGACACTATACTATAGTGACGTTTCGAAGGGAACCGAAAAACGATCTAACTTGATCGCGCAACACCTTTTAAGTTATAAAACTATCACTTCACCCCATATTAGTGACGTGCTCAACGGGAACTGAGTAAGTCCAAAGGTCTAAGGTGAAATCTAAAAATCACAGAAAAATAATTTTCCCAAAAAATTTTAAGGTCGAAATAATTTTTTTAGAAAATAACTCGCTTAAGGAACGAAAATTTTATTTTGCTCAATCTCCCGAGAAGTACAAGGTAACGTTTTTTCGTGCCAACCTGACACCCCCGGAAAGTAACAAGGGGTGTCTACAAGAAAACTAATAACATTCGTGGAATCAGCGTTAGATATTTGTTCTAAAAATGGAAAAAAAAATTTTTTGATTTATTTGGTGATTTATTTTTTTTTCTCGAAAACTACAATAGCTACAAAAAAAATAATAACCTTTTTGGAATCAGCGTAAGAAATTTGTTTTAAAAATGGAAAAACAATAGTTTCCTTGTAGCTATCGTAGTTTTCGAGAAAATAAAATAAATAACCAAAAAAATCCAAAAACAAATTTTCATATTTTCTGAACAACTATCTTACGCTGATTCCACGAGTGTTATAGTTTCTTGAGCTATTTCGTACGTTTTTGAGAAAAAAAATAAAATAGCCCTAAAAAACCAAAAAATTTTTTTGCCATTTTTAGAACAATTTTCTTACGCTGATTCCACGAATGTTATTAGTTTTCTTGTAGCTATCGTAGTTTTCGAGAAAAAAAATAAAATATCCAAAAAAATCAAAAATTTTTTTTTTAAATTCTATCGAAGAGTATATTCGCAAATATCGGGTGCTGGTTTGTTCGTATAGAGTATTTTCGGAAAAAATATCTTCCTTTAACGACTGCCTCTCTCACCCGGTGGTAGAAACCGATAACGATTGAACGAAATTATTATTTTCGCGTCTTTTCTTTTCTTCGTTCATATATGTATATAAAACGATATTAAACAATTAAAACTACATTTTTTTATAACTTTATTTAAGAAAAATACAAAAAAGATAAGATAAGAAAACAAATCATTCTACGTTTTCACACTCGCTAATTCCGAATAGGAAAGATAGAAGTATCCGTCTCTTACCATTTTCGAAATAATATTTGAATTCAGCGAGAGAATCTACGTGGGAGACGTCGCTTATTGACTCCTCCAATGAATATGAATACATTTTAGATACCTTTTTTAAAAATGTTTTTCGTTATGACATTAATAAATTCATAAAAAAAACGATATTTTCTTACTTTCCTCCTACTGGCATTGTAGGCATCGGTTTTCCAATGAAAACATAAAAAAATAAAAAAACGCGCGCGAGACTGTCGTTTCGTGTGTTGATAATTAATTATTAATACTAAGAAAAATTAAGAACAAAGAAAAAAAATAATTTTACAATATGTGGATACCTGAATAACAATTCTTTATAGACTTAGATACCGTAATTATTATTTTCTGTTTCCCTCGAAAAAAAACTCGCTTAAGAAACGAAAAATTTATTTTGCACCATCTCCCGAGAAGTGAAAAGTAACGTTATTTCGTGCCTCGATCGAAGCGCGAGATTTTAACCCTTAAGATTTTTTTAAGTTAATTTTTAAAGTGTACTCTATATATTATTATTTCTTATAGTTTAGTCTCCCTTAAATTCAATTTTCTTCGATAAATAATTTTTTTAGAGATAACTAAACTGAAAAAAAAAAAAAAAAAAAAAACGCACGACGCCAATTTCTCTCGGAAACGTCGTTGTTACATTGTGACCTTTCGCGACGCACTTCCATATATTTTACCCTAGATAAGATGGTCGAAATTATTTTTCGGAATATGCACTTAGACCTTCGACTTATACTAGTTCCCTAAGCGGCGTCACTATATGACGTCATAATCGGTTTAACAATAGTTTAAGCTTAAGAAAATGGTATTTGAAAGCGTTCAGCCGCTTTCGCGATTCCCCTGAGGCGACACTATATTATAATGACGTTTTGAAGGGAACCCAAAAACGACCTAACGTGATCTGGCAACACCTTTTAGGTATAAACTATCGCTTCAACCCGATATAGTGACGTTTCGAAGGGAATTGATATAAGTCGAAGGTCTAAGTATAAGTAGAAGGTCTAAGTGCTAAAATCTAAAAAATCTCAAAGAAAATAATTCACAATTTGCACTTAGACCTTCGACTTATACCAGTTCCCTAAGCGGCGTCACTATATGACGTCATAATCGGTTTAACGATAGTTCAAGCTCAATAGGGGGTTTTGACACAAATTTGTGCCATGTTCCCAATAGGGGTTTTGACACAAATTTGTGCCATGTTCCCAATAGGGGGTTATGACACATGTTTGTGCCATGTTCCCAATAGGGGGTTATGACACAAATTTGTGCCATGTTCCCAATAGGGGGTTTTGACACAAATTTGTGCCATGTTCCCAATAAGGGTTTTGACACAAATTTGAGGGAGACTAAACTATAAGAAATAATAATATATAGAGTACACTTTAAAAATTAACTTAAAAAAATCTTAAGGGTTAAAATCTCGCGCTTCGATCGAGGCACGAAATAACGTTACTTTTCACTTTTGATTTAGACCTTCGACTTATTTCTTAGACCTTTCGACTTAGCACTTAGCCCTTCGACTTATACTTAGACATTCGACTTATATCAGTTCCCTTCGAAACGTCACTATATCGGGTTGAAGCGATAGTTTATACCTAAAAGGTGTCGCCCGATCACGTTAGGTCGTTTTTGGGTTCCCTTCGAAACGTCACTTTAATATAGTGTCGCCTTACGGGAATCCGAAGCGCTGAACGCCTTTCAAATAACCATTTTCTTAAACTGAACTATCGTCAAACCGATTATGACGTCATATAGTGACGCCGCTTAAGGAACTGGTATAGGTCGAAGGTCTAAGTGCAAATTCCGAAAAATAATTTCGACTTAAAATTTTTTGTGAATAATTTTCTTTGAGATTTTTTATTTTTTAGCACTTAGACCTTGGACTTATACTTAGACCTTCGACTTATATCAGTTCCCTTCGAAACGCCGGTATTTTGTGGGAGACTAAATTAAAAAAAAAGAATATTTACATTAAACAAAATTTGTATGATGATAATTAAATATTCTAACTAAAGAAAATTAACCTGGATATCAATTCTTTATAAATTTTTTTTCAATAATTATTTTTTTTGGTTTTCTTCGAAAAAAAAGCTCGCTTAGGGAACGAAAAATTAATTTTGCACCATCTCCCGGGAAATAAAAAGTAACGTTATTTCGTGCTTTTGCTTCGCGCGAGATTCGTATATTTAACGATAAATAATAATTTATAATTTACTATAATTTTTAATTTTTTTTAATATAGTCACCTAAAAAAATGATTTAATAAAGAAAATGGTATTTTTTGGGACACTAAATTAAAAAAAAATAATCGCATTAAAAAAATTTAAAAAAATAATATTTTTCGGTAAATATACAAATCACGCGAGAAGCGAAAACACGAAATAACGTTACTTTTTACTTCTCGGGAGATAGTGCTAAATAAATGTTTCGTTCCTTAAGCGTTTTTTTTCCATGGATATTAAAATTTAGATTTTCGCACTTAGACCTTCGACTGACATCAGTTCCCTTCTAAACCTCACTATAACCGGTCCAACGATAGTTTACATCATAAAAAGCGTAGTGAGAGCACGTTCGGTCGTTTTTGAGTTCCATTCTAAACGTCACTATAATATAGTGTCGCCTTACGGGAATCAAAAAAGCGTCTTTAAACAGATTATGACGTCATATAGTAACGCCTCGTTGTGAAGTAATATAAGTCGAAGGTCGAAGTGCTAATTCCGAAAAATAATTTCGTCTTTAAAAAATTTTGTGAATTATTTTCTTTGGGAATTTTTAGTTTTTAACACTTAGACCTTTGCTTTATATCAGTTTCCTTCGCAACGTCAATATATCGGGACGAACTCTACGGTTCAAGCTCGTTCGCTGAGCACGTGCAAGGGCGCGCGCTGACGCTTTGGCTTACTTCAATCGCTACGCTCACTCCGTTTGCGACTCGCTTTAGCATGCGTTTTTTTTATCGTAAACACAGCAGCACAAAAAGCATGGCGTGTATATATATATAGAATAAAAAAAAAAAAATAAAATAAAAAAAAGATGTATTAAAAACTTAAATCGATTATTTTTTTATTTGCAGCCTATAAATGCTGGTTGAACTATTATATTTTTCTTCATTGGGTATCGTTGCTTCGCTAAGTATTTACGTCCGTCGTCGTTAACAATACCGTTACTAGAACATTACCTCACAATTTTCTATTCTTCATTGAAAAGATTTTGGATAGTTTTTTTTCTAAAGATAATAAAACTGCTACGTCAGTCGTCATAGTCCATTTTTTCCCTCGTCTTCAACAAACAAATCGAAATGGATAAAAATGTGAAACAGCTACAAGAATTAACTATGGATGTCATTTTCGAAACACCGTCCTTCCAAGATGCGTACAACAATGTTTCGGATTCGAAAAATTTCGCTAGAAACTGCGATTTGATTATGAATTATTTTATCGCAAAACACGGGGCGACGGAATTAAATTTTAACCTGCTCTTATCTTTATTTGATTCGGACAACGAGCAAAAAACCTCGGAGAACTTTCTAGACTTTCTCGATAATGCGACGCAAACCCCGTACAGGGCGACTGAATCAATAACATTGACGTTGACCGAGCATATGGTGAGAGCTGCAGCAGCAGCAGCAGCAGCAGCAGCATCAGCAACAACAACGGACCGTTCGACAGATGGTATTCCAGCGGGTGCTAAAACCGTCGCTGAAGTTATTAGAAAGATGAGTACCGCGTACGAACGCTTGAAATCTTTTAAATTTTCTTTGGATAAGTATGGAACCTTCTTAAAGTTAACTGAATTATTATTAATGAAAGAAAAACCTTTATTCGGTATCGAGGAGCTAGAAATCGCTAATACGGGTACTGACCTCCTCACCCACGATGACTTTCTCGAAATAATAAAAAGTATTTCAACCTTGTTTCCGAATCTAAACGCCTTAAAAATAATTTGCAGATGTTCCAATAGGGATTTTCAGGATGTTCAAGGAGTGTTTAGGGCGAAACGTATAGTCCCCTTTATTTTAAGCAAGGCAGCGAACGAGGCTTTGATTAGCAAATCCGATTTGGAATCTTTAAAATTGAATAAAACGGTTGTGGAAATTGATTTTTTGAGTAAAATGCGGAAACTTAGCATTCCTCCATTAAAGAAATTAACCTCAATAATAGTTGATCATAACAACATCGAGGAAATTATGGAAGTCTCATCATTGTTTAACTTACAAAAAATCGGAGTGCGTTTAAACCATAAACACCCATCTACAGTTGTTGATAGCGATCGTGTACGACTACTAGCCGCAAAGACTGGAGTGAAAGCGTTAGAATTGATTTTCAGTTTCTCAGCGGAAGAAGAAATATTTCCCGACTACGGCTATGTTATGACAGATCGATCTCGCGAATGCGATAATTGTTTTGGCAAAAAACTAACTAATTTAATCTTAGTGATTGAAATCGAAAATAGAAGAATAATTGAATGGGATATCAGCGAAGGTCCTCCACCACCGTTCGAAGATCGACAAGGGGGGAAAGAACACGAAACGCTAGGGTCTTCCAAAAATAAAATAACATTCGGTGATCCCCTAAGAGTAATGAGTGATAATTTTTGTAGAGCTCGCACAAAAGATGTAGAAAAAAACCTAATTAAAATCCCGTTCTGTCTCGCGTGTAAAGGGCTTTGCGCGGTAATGACGCTCTTTCAACTGTGGACTTTCAAGGGGTTCGCGGGGGTTCGACCTGAGTGTAGGTTACACAGACATGGATCATGGCGAAGGGAAATTGAGCAGAAAATAATCGAATCTTGGGACACCAAAATTTTTAGAAACAGATTACGAAGAAATATTAGAAAGATTGATAGTTCCCTGGAATTGAATCTACCAAACGTTTGTCAATTTAACGTTATCCTTCGAAGAAACGAAAGCGTCGATACCCTTTCTCCATTCCGATTTCCAAATGTGCGTGTTTTGAGATTGTGCTACGACAAAATAGAGAGATTTAAAGAATCAAATCCTAATTGCGGCTTATTAGATAGTAAATTCGTCGAAGCCTTTCCGAATCTGACCCACTTAGAAATCAGAATTAACACTTTTGAAGATTCGTATTTCCAAAGAAGTGGTGATGGTAGTAGCCGAATGATAGTAGACGATCATGAAAAAAATGAACCTGTTTTCAGAAATTTGGTGGAATTGAAGATCGATTTTAGTAGTCTTTTAAGCGATATTCGCAATGTCTCTCCAAACATCGAAAAGATCGTCGTATTTTTCGGTTTTGAATTTGTCGATCTTTGCGAAATTTATGAGCTTTTCATTAACACCCGTTCTTTGAAAAGAGGAATAGAATTTAATTTTGATAAATGCCTAGTAGATAAACGAACATTGTATTTTGGCTTTCTAAATTGCGGTATTCAAAGACACACAAGAAATCCAAATCAACAACTATTTAAAAAATTTATGGTGACTTTGAGCGATGTTTGCGGAAACCCCATCATTCGATGGAATGTAAAACAGTATTGTTTTGAAGATACGGGTGGATTACCAGATCGATATGAATCAATCGATGATGAAAACCACAGTTACGAAAGGGAAACAAATTTCTACCAGAGTCAATTATGGTTACAAGAAAATATTTATTTTCTCAACCAGTGTTCTTTCTTTAAACTTTTAAAAGAATTTCGAAACCCCGAACCCAAAACATTTCATTTGGTTCTTTCCTCTTTATTAGATAATCACGATTTTTTTAACAAACTGTTTAAAGCTGTTGGACTTATAATAAACAATTTGATAATGTAAAAATTGTATTTCTACTAATTTATTCTTATATTATATTGTATTTTTTTTATTTTTTTTATTTTATTTTCTTATTTTCTTATTTTCTTATTTTATTTTTTTTTTTTTTTTTTTTTTTTTTTATTTTGTTTTTTTTTTTTTGTCCGTTTTCCTCTACATTTTGTGATTTAAACGCCATATTTTTGCAGTATACCGTGTTTTTACTTTGCGCCCTCCATTTGCAATTTACGGGCAATTTTTTATTTTTTTTTATATTCTAAAATAAAAGTTGTTAATAAATTATTTTTTTACGTTTGTCATTGATTTACGCCCTGATGCAAATATTTTAAAAAACATGGCAGGCATAATTAAAGATACAATTAGACATAATATAAGTACCGGTAAATAAAAAAAATAATAAACATTTTTTTAATCTTTAATCGTAATAATGAAAATAAATTAATAATAACAAGATAAATTTAAAAATTTTCTCTATTTAAAAAAATATTAATGACGTCACCCGCGTCAACGTCGGTCGATCGGTCTTTCGTTCGTTCAATCCCTCGCTGCCATGAATTCGCCGAAAGAAAAATTTGAGAGCTTCGTAAAAGTCGTCGAGACGTCGATGTTTCATTCGTCGATGCTTTTAAATATGATAGAATCTTGCGAAGCGTTCCTGGGTAAAAGCCTCCTCCGAGACGATCGAGAGATCGAACCGCCGATCTTGGAAGATTTGAAAAAATTTTCATTATTCCTATCGGTCGAAAAACAAAGTTTTAAGAACGACTTTGATTTTTATTTCAAAATACGCGAGATACTCGAACGCCGCAGAGACAGCCGCGGCGTTAGCGAAAAAAGGGAAATATCGGAGGTAGTAGGGGAGGGAGAAGATATTCAGTCGCGGGAAAAGAAATTGAAAACCGCTTCTCCGGATAACGCGAATAAAAAAATCAATTCCACGACATTTTTTATCACTCCGGACATAACGGTTTTAGTTCCTAATAAATTATGGGTTCTTTTCGCGGACGATATGAAAGATTCTAACCTGTCTAAACTATTTAAAATCAGTTGCTTAATTTTTAAAATTTTCAACGCGGAAGAATTATTCATCGAGAGATTTCAATCTTTTCTCTACGAATGTCAAATGGATTTGAAAGGGAACGACAACAAAAATAACGAACCCGGTGGAGACGTACCTGACGCCGTGAATCGCGGAAGCGATAATCTTCCTCCTCCTCCTCCTCCTTCTCCACCCGTCGGCGGGTACTCGCAGGTCAAATTGATTCGCCGTTTCGTGGAAAGACTGGGAAATCAATTCAGCGAGACGAGTTTTGACTCCGATGAAAACTTACTGGTTCGGCATCTGGAGAATCTCCTCGGGATGGGCGAAGGCAGCTCGGAATATATTATTAATTCCTTCCTCTCTTTCAATTTGGATATGAGCATGCCGGCTCTAGGAAACCGGCGGCGGGTCTACATTCCGACGGGGTCCGGGGTCACCAATAAAAAACTCGCCGTTTACGTCCTTTCTCTGCTGAAATTATTACGCTCTCTATTATATTCGAAGGGGATTCATTTTTCGCTAAGCGACGAAAAGTATATCGAACTCTTGAAATTGGTTTATAATATCGAGAAAAAATCTGACGAAGACGACGACGAGGGACCCCCCACTGCGGCGTCTAATGAGGCAACTGCGACGAAGACCGCGTCGTTGTCGTCGCACCTCCCGACCACGAACGCGACCGCGACCGTGACCACCGTCGATTCGGCAGTGACGTGCGCTTGCTACTGTCACACATTGCACTCCCAGACCAAAACCGAATATTTCCCCAACATCGACCGCTCAGGTTCGGACGCAAAAATAAAAAATTTACGAAAATTGCCGCGACTCACCGCGCAGTACGGAAAGTACGGACTTTTAAACAAGAGCGACATTATCCGCTACGCGCTGCCGGAGTTCGACGTCAATAATGCTTCCGAGATTTCGTCCAACTATTTTTTCAACAACGCCTTATGTAAATTTTTTATCGATTTCTCGGAATACTGCAAAGAATATATTTTTAAAGATTCGTCGCTTTCGGACGAAAAAAATCGACAGCGTTTGCGCGGGCACCTTAGTATTTAAATCCGGATTAAATAATAGCGAAATAATAATAATTAATAATAAGAATAATTAAATAATAATAATAATAATAAATAATTATTAATAATAGCAATAATAATAATAATAATAATAATAATAATAATAATAATAATAATGTTAAACATAAAGATACCGAGGTGGGGCGGGCAAGCTTCGGCGGCGGGTGCGTTGGTGATGGCGATAATAAGGTTTCGGAATACGCTCGAGTGTGCCCCGAATCGGAAACGAAAATTTACACTTTACTCAGGAACCTCGAAGAGAAGCAATGGAAGGCGAACGTCAACCTTTTGAAAAATGGGGGAAACATCGTCGGCAAAACCAGTAAGGTGTTCAAATATTCCTCGAAAGGGTTTCCGAGCGTACGCCTTCCCGTTCTAAAATCGGCTTTCGATTTCGATCAACTGCTAGCGAACACCGCCGACGACGAAGACGCCGACGACGACGATGCCGCCAATCGTCCTCTCGCAAAACTGATCGAAGACTACGAGACGCACTATCGCCGCGAGGTCGAAATCGTCGTCTCGGATCGGCATCTTCTGAGCCTGGACGTAAAAAAATCGCAAAAGTTTTATTCGAGCGGTGATGTCGACCGGGATGGATAAGGAACGGGTTGTATTTATTTTTTCATTTTATAAATAGATATAAATATAGATAATGATAATAATAAGTATAGTAATTAATAATAATATAAGAAAATTAAATAAATAATAAATAAACTTTTCCTAAAAAAAGATGTTTTAAACCTTAACTTTATTATAACCGGTAACTTATATTTAGACGATTTTGAGCCGGTGCTTTTATAGCCGCATTCGCGGTCTAAGTGTTATCTTATAAAAATACAAAAAAAAGGTACGTTCTTTATTTAACCTATACTATGGAAGAGCCGCCGTTTCAAATGAGACTCATGCGATTGGAGAATATCCCTTTCGACTTCCACGAAGATTACCATCTCATTTTCGATACCGAAATTTGCGCATTCCGTCTTCAATATTTCGACGATTCTTCCTTTTCCTTTATTTTAAATATAGATACTTTGAAAAAAGTATTGTGCTCGATGTACCTCAATTACGTACAACAAATGTACGCCCACAGCAAGTCGTACTACCTTTGTGATCCTCCTAAAGAGGGCGATATGAAGGTTATAGCAGCCGAGTTCGAGACGAACGCGGTGGGTAGTTTTGGGCTAGATCTGATTAAACTCAAAGTCGAATATCTCGACGAAAGAGGAAGGTTCATCGGCGAAGGAATCGGTTTTGAAATTAAAGGACATAGGGCGATAAGAGGTTTTTTGGATTTACATCCTCGTTTATATTCCTTTTTTAAAGAACTCGAATTGTTCGAAGAAAGAATCCGATTAACCACCAAGATACTCAAGGAAACCTATATCGAATTTAGGATTCGTCAAGGCGAGAACGATCCCGAAACCCAAATTTTTAGAACCGATGAAAAAACCGAAAATAGAAAGATCGATGGCTTTACGAAAGGAATCTTCAGTTGGTACGTGAGGGGTATTATGAGGGATATCATCGATCGCTTGCGCGATACTCGCGATTATTGGAAATACGAAGACCTCGTCTACGCAATCAAACGAAAACGGCTCTTCAAAGAACGCTTAGTGTTAGATATCAAAAACGAGATTAGTCGCATCAAGGAGATTAGAAAGCAAGATCTACGATGCCAAATAACCGGCATTTCTCGATGAAGGGTTTAAGAAATAGTTTCTTATTTTTCTCGGTAATTAAACGTTGTTGATTGATTAATTTTAGGTTTTGTTATTTATATATATATATATATATATATATATATATATATATATATATATATATATTATATTATATATATATATATATATTTTTTTTATATAATGTGTGTATTATATATATATATAATATATATATATATATTATACGCTACGTATACGTCTTTACCTTTTACATAGTAGGTGTTTAAAATATATTTTTTGTGTTACTTAATGAACGATATTCGAAAAATTGAGTTTTTGATTTTTACATTTCATAAATGTATATTTCATAATTTTTACATAGTAGCCGTTAAAAATTTATTTTGTGTGTTAATAAATGATATTCGAAAAATTAAGTTTTTGATTTTTACATTTTATAAATAAATAAACGATTTACGAGTGAAATATTATTATAAAAAAATTGAACGACCTAATACGGTTCTAATACGATCAAAAGGACCGCGATGTATTGTCACGCAAAATAAGAATAATTTATTAAGAAATTATAATAAAAATTATACTACGGTTAATTAACGTAAAACAATTTCGGGAAATTAGAAGATGAAAAGGTAGATGAAGAAGAAGAAGAGTCGTCATCGCTGCAGCCATTATCCTCGTCGCTGTCGCACGAGTCATTTTCTTTCGGTGGTTTAGGATTAAAGTTATAACCTTTTGCGGGTGCGTTGAATAAAATGTCGTTGACGCAAAAGTCTTCGAAAAGGGAATCGTTTTTACGCAGCACGATTTCCTCGAAATTATCGACGTAAAACATTATCGCTTTCATCACGACGAATTCGTGATCGCAACAACGGTCGCGGCTTTTATTATTATTATCATTACGGTCGTCGTTGTCCTTTACTAGCATCAAATTTTTAGTCAAATTCGCGAAGCAATTTTCCAGGCACGTGAGTTCGTAAATTCGCTTGATTTTCTCGAAGTATAGACGGTCGTGTGGAAGAAATTTCTTTATCAGGTTACAAGAAACGTGATGGCAATTAATGGTGTGCGAAGAGTCTAAAACCAATAGGTTGTTCAAGCACTTTCTCATTTTTTCCTTTTCGGTACTGGTTAAATTTTTATAAACGTGTACGTCTGAAAACATTTGCTTTTTGAAAAGCTCGGGTCGATGGACGAACGAATTGGGCGCGTCGAAGAAATAAAGCGCGAAAAAATAGCAGTTGAAAACCGTCATTACGTTGAAAAGAACGACGCTTTCTTCGAAAATCGACATATTCGGCTGATTTTGGAAGAGGAGCGTGAAAACGGGGTTTTGAAGGAGCTTGTTGGTTTTAATCGTCGCGTCGGGCCAGCAACTGAATGCCGGCAACTTAGTTACCTTTTCGAATTGAGAGGTAATCAAGAATACGAAACTTTCCACGGGTTTCATTCGAGGCGCCGTCGTCATAGCGTTCTTATCACGCCGCCGCCGCTGCCGTTGTTGTTTTTGCTGTTGTTGTTGTTGTTGTTGTTGTTGTTGTTTCCTTTCCTCACCCGTCTGGGGGGGGGCAACGGCTGCCGCTGCCGCTTCGGCACCATCGGCTTTAGCGGTGGCGGTCGCAGTGGCAGTGGAGGTATCGGCGACGGTCGCGGCGGCGACGGTTTCTTCTCTTATCCTAATTAACTGGTGGTACGTCAATCGCTGACACTCTTCGATAATCGAATAAAAACTATCTTCCGAGCGTAAAATCTGATTTAATGGCGTGAACGCGCCGCTCGATGATGCTTTCACCCCATCGCTAGTTTTTGCGGAATGGGTTCTGGGTGTGGGTACCGCCGCCGGGACCTTAATCAGTCCACATTCGACCAAAAAATTGGCTATTAGCAGCATGTTGGTCGAGAGCTTTTGAGACATGCATACCTGAATAAAGAATACAGGGTTGAAGAAAAAAGTGTTTAGATTTTTTTTAGCCGCGTCGCTGAGGTAGAAAGAGAATTCGTTATTGACGAACCTGTAGAGGTTTAAGAGAACGTCGAAATTATAATTAGCGCTAATTTTCTCCAACGTGATAAATTTAAATTTCTTCATACTCTGACTGTTCAATTGAGAAGTGTAGAAACGAGTTTTAAAAAAATTCTTGAAGAATTCCAGACTCGACTTGTCATTCTCGTTTTCCTCGACTAGATGAGAAAAGCAGTCTTCCGTTAAAACTGGGTCTACCCTCAACAGTTTCGAGAACAGCACGCTTTCCTCGCTGACACCCTGAAAGGTCGTGAGGTGAAGAAGAATTGGTCTTGATGGCGGCGACGGTGACGGCGTCTTGTTGGAGTAGGTTCTTTTTCTTCTTCTTTCCTCCATAGCGAATATCGAAGTTGGGCGAACGAGCACGTAGCCGGCGCGCATGGCCCTGTTCAACAAATCAATGAACATCGTTTTAAAAAAACTTTGCCTATGAAACGAACTGATAATGAGATCGACGCACTTTTTATTCATCCATTCGTCGTCCTCGATACTTTTTCCAGCCAGCATAATTCTGATTCTCAGACTGTCTAGTATCGTATCGAACCAGGAAAAACTCCCCGCCTTCAGCACGGACCACACGTAAGGCGGCGGGTGAGAGAAGCCCCTGAACCTAAAACTAACCGAATATCCAAAAGTTCCCGCCGGAATTATGTAGAAATGGGGATGAAATATCCTATGATTCGCCCCTTTTAACGTTTCAAACCAATAAGAAAACGCCACCGGATTCGCGTTCAAGTTGCCGCTAATTCCTGAACGAATAACTAAATGATTCGAGAATAAAAAATTTCCAGCGCCGTTCTCTCTTAGCTCTGCCTCGTCATCGTCGTCTTTTTCTCGTTCCTCTCCGACCTTATTTTTCGAGGACGCCGTCGAGGTGAAAACCGGCTGTGCCAATAGCGCTTCGATTTCCCTCTGGCTGAAAAATACGTCTTTTACCGCTATGGGGCCCAAAGATACCTCCAGAGAATAGCTATTGGCTGTTAAACGCTGAGGCTTACGGGGATTGCGAGATCGGGCGTTTTCCTTAACGTTATTTCTATAATAACTATTTTCGTAACTGCTTCGATTAAACAAAGAATCGTTTATTCTATTAGCCGTTTTGATAGAGTTTAGAAATATTTCCATTCTCGGTCAGCCAGTGAATTTTTTTTTGTTAAATTAAAATTTAACGATGCGTGAGAGAATTTTAAGATGAAGAAAAAAAATATTTATTTTCCCATATTTTAGACAGTTTATTATTGAACAAATGTTTAACAAATTATCCATACAATTAACAACGATAAATATTTTAATATAATAGAAAAAAAAGTATTACTTAAACGAAATACGGATTTGTCGCGGGCTGGCTGCCTGCCTGGTAGCCAGGGCCGCGCATTACTACCCTTCGCGAGATCTTCCGGAATAGCACTTCTAGTTGTCTTCCGTTCTCCGAGGTCGCCCGATGCTGAATGGATGAAAATATACTCACGCGGCGGCCGAGTCAATCGCATCCGGATAGAAGAATTCTTTTCTCTCTTTAAAATTTTTAATCGATAGATTTATGTTCACTGGCGTCGTCACAGCGTCGTCTTTCATCCGCTCGACCGTCTCCATGACCATTCTCCTCATTTCATTTCTTTGGTACTCCCTGTTTCTCAAAACGAACACGAGGTCTTCGAAAGCGATTAGATCCGGGTTTAGGAATGCCCGATTTAAATTTTCTTTCAAGAATTGTCCGAATTTGTTAATTTCGACAGCCGACCTCAAAAACTCTATTATGTAAGCTTCTTCGCAGTCTTCATCGGTTAAAAAAATATGTTTTCGGCCACTCGCGCCGATCACTCCGTCCGATCTTCTCGTGTCTAAGTAATAGCTAGCCAGAGTATTTAATGAATATTTCATAATCGCTTGGAAATTAGCGAAATCCGATTTGAATTCTCTTATTCGAGTTATAAGACTGACGAAGTCATCGATGTTTTGCCTTCCTTTCAAGTGAAATTTGCGCGTGGTCGTCAACCCGTCGTCGCCGGAATACAGAGAAGCCTCGAATGAGACGTAGTCGAATCCCACCTTGCCGATTCGACGTTCGCATCTGAGCCTCAAAAATTGGGCGGGAGTTTTCCGAACCTTTTCGCTGTTCAATTTCGGTGACGATGATTCTTCTTTTTCGTCGGATTTTGGATTTTCGACGTTATATTTATTTCCTTTTTTTGCCGAAAGGTATCTCGAAAATACTTTCGTAAGAGGTCGCGTGCTGGCATTCGTAGGACATATTTAAGAAGATTAATATTTTCATCATAGTTTCCATGTCTATATAGAAATAGTTTTTAGTATGGATGTGGGTAAACTTAAAAAAATTAAATCCATTCTTCATGCAGTAAAAATAGAGCCGATACCAACGGTTGTTCACGAAGCCGAAAGAAGGATATTCGAAATACGATAATCTTTTAGCGTACATTTTTGGAAAAGTAATAGCTTCGTAGTCTTCGAGAAAAGAGGAATTGAGCATCTTCGTAAGGCGGGGCGAGCGAAACCCGCTGCAAGAAGAAGAAGAAGTCGCCTATCGGGAAGAAATTTCAGCTGCTCAAGCGAGGAGGCGTAGCCGCTAAATTTAGGTTGGTGCACTGTAAATTATAAGCGCTATATTTTCTTTCAACTTCTGGGAAGTCGTTTACCTCGCTTTTAAAAATACTTTTGAGGACATATCAAAAATTCAAGCCTATTTGTAGCCCCTCGTTGTAGAGCAAACCTTATCTTATCTTAAATATTTAAAAAAGAATATTAAAAAATTTAATGTTTTGATTTAATATTATAAATATTGAAATGTAATTATTTAAATTTAATAATATAAAGTTTACTTAATAATAATAATAATATAAATAGTAATAATAATAATAATAATAATAATAATAATGATTATAATAATCATGATGATGATAAAAATAATAAAGTGTTTTAAAAGAAGTTGTGTTTCTTTTATCCTTTTTTAATGTTTGCAATATCGCCTACTTTGATAAAGAAAACCGTCTGTTGTCGGGACAGAATGTAACGACATTGAATAAAATCGCAATTGGGATAGTTCGCTCATTTTTGCCTCGCGACAAGTCATATATAGGTAGATTTTGTTTAGTGGAAATGCCTCTTTCGTATTTTTGAAAGTCATCATTATTCGTTTAGGACCGTTAAAAAAATTAATTAATTTTTTTTAGTTTTCATAAAAAAGCAAAATACTTAGTTCATCCTGTATTTATATCTCGCCTATAAAAGGGAGTTGAAATGTTATATTTTTTATCATTCGGACAAGCGTGGTTTTACGCGAATGTGACTCTCCACCCGGTACATCAGTATCTGAGAATCGAAAGAACTTTTTTTATTCTACTGCTGTAGAAGTGTTTCTCGTTTACGGTGAAGAAGATACCGTGTCCTAACTTTAATCCTTAGCTTTAACGATCGATATCGAAGAATCAATCGAAATGGAAAGAAATGGAAAAAAACTGCAAGATTTAGCTATGAACGTTATTTTCGAAACATCGACTTTCCAAGACGCGTACGACGTTTCGGATTCGAAACAATTCGCAATGAACTGCGATTTGATTATGAATAATTTCATTGAAAAACACGGGACGAAGGAGTTATATTTCAACCTGCTCTTTTCTCTATTCGAATCGGAAGAAGAAGAAAAAACCTCGGCGATCTATCTAGACTTTCTTAAAATCGCGACGGAAACTCCTTACAGAGCGACCGAAGCGATAGCCCTGACGTTGACCAAATATATGGTCGCCACGGAAGGTCGGGCAGATGGTGTTTCCGCGGCTGCTAAAACGACCAAAGTTATTAGGACGATGAGTACCGAATACGAACGCCTAAATTCTTTCATTTTTTCAATTGACCAATATGAAACCTTTATAAAATTAACGGACTTAATGAAAGAAGAACGACGTCAACCGTTAGTTCGTATCGAGAAGCTAGAAATTGTTAATACTGGTATTAACCCTCTCACCTTCGACGAAGTCCTCGAAATGGTGAAAAATATTTCCATCTTATTTCCAAATCTAATAGAAATAAAACTGATATGTAAATGCGGTGAAAGGGTGTTAGAACAGGACCTGTTTGACAACTTTATTGATCTAAAAGGCCTTCTTGTTTTGAGCAAGTCAGCCAACGATACTTTCTATAGCAAATCGGATATGGATTCTTTAAAGGCGTCGGGAACAGTTGTAGAAATTGATTTTTCTAGTAAATTGCGGGATCTTCTTATTCCCTCGTTAAAGAAATTGACTACCCTAATTGTGGATCATAACAACATCGAGGAAGTCATGGAAATCTCATCGTTATTTAAATTGCAAAAAATCGGAGTTCGTTTAAACCACAAACATCCCCTTACCATCTTTAGCAGCCATCGTGTAAGCCTATTGGCAGCAAAAACTGGTGTGAAAACGTTAGAATTGATTTTAAGTTTCTCGGCTGAGGAAGAAATATTTCCTAGCTATGCTTATATTATGTACGCGAACGCATTTCGTAAATGCTATGATTGTACTAGTCAAAAACTTGATAATTTAGTCTTGGCCGTTGAAATCGAAAACAGAAGGATAATTAAATGGGTAATCAGTCAAGCTCCAGCGGCGCAAGTCGAAAATCACCTGAACTTATTAGTTGGGGAAGAAGAAGAAGAAAGAAAAGAAACGGAGTTAAGACAGTTGAATTCGTTATATACAATGTTAAAAACTAATTTTTTTAACTTTCTTACTAAAGATCATAAAGGAAACGAAATGCAAATACCATTTTGTCTCGCGTGCAAAGGGATTCACGCGATCATGTCGATCTTTAGGCGCGGGACTTACTCAGGCATTGAACAAACGTGCAATATTCATTGCGATATATCGTGGCGAAAAGAGATTGAAAAGAAAATAATTAATTCTTGGGATACCAAATTTTTTAGAAACCGATTGCGAAGAAATATTAAAAAGATCGATGGTTCATTGGAATTGAATTTACGAAACGTTTGCCAATTTAACGCTATCCTTCAAAGAAACGAAAGCGTCGATACCTCGTCTCCATTCCGCTTTCCAAATGTGCGTTGCTTGAGATTGACATACGACGAAATCTACAGAAAATTCCATTCAAATCGAAATTGCGGTTCATTGAATAATAAAATTGTAGAAGCCTTTCCGAATCTAACTGACTTAGAAATCAAACTGAACGGGTACGTGGATTCGTCTTTCCAAAAGTGTTGTGATTACGGCGAAATGGTAGAAGATGATGAAAACGAAGCCGTTTTTAAAAATTTGGTAGAATTAAAGATCGACTTTGACGACGTCCTTGTGTGTGATATTTGTAGCGCCTCTCCGAATCTAGAAAAGGTCGTTGTATTTTTCGGTCGCACGTCTATTTTTCCTTGCAAAATTTATAATCTTTTGAACACTCGCTCTTTCGAAAGAGGGGTGGAATTTAATTTTGATAAATACTTAGTAGAAGAAGATTCATTAGAGGTGTTTCACGATTATTGCCCCATTCCTGAACACAAAAGAAATATCAACCAATTATTCGAGAAAATTATAGTCACTTTGACCAATGTTGACGGAAATCCAGTCATTCGTTGGAATATAAAACAGTATGATTTTACCAATATGTGCGACTTGCCAGCTCATTTTGAGTCAATTGATGACGATAACCACAGCGTCGAAAGAGAACAGAAATTCTTCGAGAGTAAGCTATGGTTACGAGATGATATTTATTTTCGTAACCCGCGCTCTTTTTTTAAGTTGCTAGAAAAATTTCGAGATCCAGAACCCAGAACATTTCATTTGATTCATCCCTCTATTGATAATCATGATTTCATAGCGAAACTTTTTGAAGCTGTTGGAGATATAATATATTCTCATATACGCCACCACATATTTTATAATCCATATAGAATAAGAATATAATAGTAATAAAATTTGTTATCGACGATAGTTTTTATTTGTAACCGTATTTTTTGCTTTTTTACACACAAACTAAAAGAACTAATGAATTTCTGCTTTAAAGACGATGCTTTTAAAAACTATATAAATAAATATTTTTTTTATATTTGTTATTTTACTTACCCATCAAAATTAATTATTCATAGAAAACGGGTTTAGAGATAACTAAATTATTATTTCTTTAATTTAGGTAGCCATCAAAAGTAATTTTCCATAGCAAACGGGTTTTAGGGGTAGATAATTAAAAAGAGTATAAATAAGTGCTAAGTCGAAGGTCTAAGTATAAGTCGAAGGACTAAGTGCTAAGTCGAAGGTTAAGTGCTAAGTCGAAGGTCCTAAGTATAAGTCGAAGGTCTAATGCTAAATCGAAGGTCTAAGTATAAGTCGAAGGTCTAGGTGCTAATTGGAGTCTAAGTGCTAAGTCGAAGGTCTAAGTATAAGTCGAAGGTCTAAGAGCTAAGTCGAAGGTCTAAGTATAAGTCGAAGGTCTAAGTGCTAAAATCTAAAATTTCTCAAAGAAAATAATACACAAAATTTTTTTTAAGACCAAATTATTTTTCGGAATTTGCACTTAGACCTTCGATACACCAGTTCCCTACCCAGCGTCACTATATGACGTCAATATCGATTGAAGATAGTTTTAGCTTAGGTAACTGGTATTTGAAAGCGTTCAGCGACTTCTTCGATTCCCGTAAGGCGGCACTATATTATAGTGATGTTTCGAAGGGAACCGAAAAACGACCTAACGTGATCGGGTGACGCTTTTTAGGGTATAAACCATCGTTGAACCCGATATAGTGACGTTTCGATAGTAACTGATATAAGTCGAAGTCTAAGTATAAGTCGAAGGTCTAATATAAGTCGAAAGTCTAAGTGCTAAGTCGAAGGTCTAGGTAAAAGTCGAAGGTCTAAGTGCTTAAGTCGAAGGTCTAAGTTAAAATTTGAAGATTGACTCGACTTAAGTATAAGTCGAAGGTCTAAGTGCTAAAAGCCGAAGGTCTAAGTGCTAAGTCGAAGGTTTAAGTGCTAAAGGCGAAGGTCTAAGTGCTAAGTCGAAGGTCTAAGTGCTAAGGCGAAGGTCTAAGTGCTAAGTCGAAGGTCTAAGTGCTAAGTCGAAGGTCTAAGTGCTAAGTCGAAGGTCTAAGTATAAGTCGAAGGTCTAAGTGCTAAGTCGAAGGTCTAAGTGCTAAAATCTAAAATTTCTCAAAGAAAATAATACACAAAAATTTTTTAAGTCCAAAAAAAATTGGAAAGGCATTCATTCGCTGGTTACACAGCGAAATCAAAGACGGCAAAATTTGTCCCGATGAAATACGTCCAAATTTTCCTACAGAGTGGAAACGGTTTTTAGAAGAAAATCGAATTGATGTCGAATTTATTTAACGTATAACGCACGCATATAAAATATTTTTGATCTATATTTAATAAAATGTATAATTCATCTCGTTTGTTTTCATTTTTAAAAAAATATGCTGCGATATAATTATCCACTATATTTTTATAATTTACATTTTCTTCGCGTATCGAAGTAAGCTTTACTAGTTACGCTGATTCTCGCGAATAAGTGAATAATATCATTTTTAATGGGAAAAAATTAAAATCTACTGTTTAATCTGTGCCAAAAATTGGCACAAATCCCTTTATTACCTAAAAATTTGGTGCCAATTTTGTGCTATGTTCCCAATAGGGGGTTTTGACACAAATTTGTGCCAAAGCCATGTTCCCCATCTTATCTAGGGTAAAATATATGGAAGTGCGTCCCGAAATGTCACTATATAACAACGACGTTTCCGAGAGAAAATGGTGTCGTGGGTTTTTTTTAATTTTTTTTAGTTAAGTTATGTCTAAAAATTATTTATCGAAGAAAATTGAATTTAAGGGAGACTAAACTATAAAAAAATAATAATAATATATAGAGTACACTTTAAAAAATAACTTAAAAAAATCTTAAGGGTACCGCCTGCCGCCCGGGCGGGGGCCCTTAAGATTTTTTTAAGTTATTTTTTAAAGTGTACTCTATATATTATTATTATTTTTTTATAGTTTAGTCTCCCTTAAATTCAATTTTCTTCGATAAATAATTTTTAGACATAACTTAACTAAAAAAAATTAAAAAAAACCCACGACACCATTTTCTCTCGGAAACGTCGTTGTTATATAGTGACATTTCGGGACGCACTTCCATATATTTTACCCTAGATAAGATGGGGAACATGGCTTTGGCACAAATTTGTGTCAAAACCCCCTATTGGGAACATAGCACAAAATTGGCACCAAATTTTTAGGTAATAAAGGGATTTGTGCCAATTTTTGGCACAGATTAAACAGTAGATTTTAATTTTTTCCCATTAAAAATGATATTATTCACTTATTCGCGAGAATCAGCGTAACTAGTAAAGCTTACTTCGATACGCGAAGAAAATGTAAATTATAAAAATATAGTGGATAATTATATCGCAGCATATTTTTTTAAAAATGAAAACAAACGAGATGAATTATACATTTTATTAAATATAGATCAAAAATATTTTATATGCGTGCGTTATACGTTAAATAAATTCGACATCAATTCGATTTTCTTCTAAAAACCGTTTCCACTCTGTAGGAAAATTTGGACGTATTTCATCGGGACAAATTTTGCCGTCTTTGATTTCGCTGTGTAACCAGCGAATGAATGCCTTTCCAATTTTTTTTGGACTTAAAAAATTTTGTTGTATTATTTTCCCCCCTTTGAGAAATTTAGATTTAGCACGTTAGACTTCGAATTATACTTAGACTCGACTTTATACTTACTTTCGACTTAGGCACTATAGACTTCGACTTATCACTAGGAGCTTCGACTTAGCATTTTGGACCTCGACATTGGCACTTAGAACCTTTCGAACTATAGCACACTTAGCACTTCGCCTGTTAGCACTTAGACCTTCGACTTAGCATTACCTTCGGCTTAGCACTTAGACCTTCGACTTATCTTAGACCTTCGACTTAGCTCTTAGACCTTCGACTTATACTTGACCTTCGATTTAGCACTTAGACTTCGACTTATACTTAGACTTCGAATTTAGCACTTAGACTTCGACTTATACTTAGACCTGACTTATACTTGCCTTCGACTTATATCAGTTACCTTCGAAACATCACTATATCGGGTTCAAAGATGGTATATTCCGTAAAAAGCGTCACCCGATCACGTTAGGTCGTTTTTCGGTTCCCTTCGAAACGTCACTATAATATAGTGTCGCCTTACGGGAATCGAAGCAGTCGCTGAACGCTTTCAAATACCAGTCACTTAAGTTAAAACTATCGTCAATCCGATTATGACGTCATATTGTGACGCCTGATCGGGAATATAAGTCGAAGGTTCTAAGTGAAATTCGAAAAATAATTTGGTCTTAAAAAATTTTGTGTATTATTTTCTTTGATAAAGAAATTTTTAAGATTTAGCACTAGACCTTCGACTTATACTTAGACGTTCGACTTTTAGCACTTAGACTTCGACTTATACTTAGACCTTCGACTTAGCACTTAGAACTTCGACTTGCACTTAGACCTTCGACTTTAACTTAGACTTCGACTTAGCCAACACTTAGACCTTCGATTTAGCACTTAGACTTCGACTTAGCACTTAGACTGTGATACTTAGCCATTAGTCTTGATTCAATACTTAGACCTTCGACTTAGCACTTATTTATACTCTTTTTAATTATCTACCCCTAAAACCCGTTTGCTATGGAAAATTACTTTTGATGGCTACCTAAATTAAAGAAATAATAATTTAGTTATCTCTAAACCCGTTTTCTATGAATAATTAATTTTGATGGGTAAGTAAAATAACAAATATAAAAAAAATATTTATTTATATAGTTTTTAAAAGCATCGTCTTTAAAGCAGAAATTCATTAGTTCTTTTAGTTTGTGTGTAAAAAAGCAAAAAATACGGTTACAAATAAAAACTATCGTCGATAACAAATTTTATTACTATTATATTCTTATTCTATATGGATTATAAAATATGTGGTGGCGTATATGAGAATATATTATATCTCCAACAGCTTCAAAAAGTTTCGCTATGAAATCATGATTATCAATAGAGGGATGAATCAAATGAAATGTTCTGGGTTCTGGATCTCGAAATTTTTCTAGCAACTTAAAAAAAGAGCGCGGGTTACGAAAATAAATATCATCTCGTAACCATAGCTTACTCTCGAAGAATTTCTGTTCTCTTTCGACGCTGTGGTTATCGTCATCAATTGACTCAAAATGAGCTGGCAAGTCGCACATATTGGTAAAATCATACTGTTTTATATTCCAACGAATGACTGGATTTCCGTCAACATTGGTCAAAGTGACTATAATTTTCTCGAATAATTGGTTGATATTTCTTTTGTGTTCAGGAATGGGGCAATAATCGTGAAACACCTCTAATGAATCTTCTTCTACTAAGTATTTATCAAAATTAAATTCCACCCCTCTTTCGAAAGAGCGAGTGTTCAAAAGATTATAAATTTTGCAAGGAGAAATAGACGTGCGACCGAAAAATACAACGACCTTTTCTAGATTCGGAGAGGCGCTACAAATATCAAACACAAGGACGTTGTCAAAGTCGATCTTTAATTCTACCAAATTTTTAAAAACGGCTTCATTTTCATCATCTTCTACCATTTCGCCGTAATCACAACATTTTTGGAAAGACGAATCCACATACCCGTTCAGTTTGATTTCTAAGTCAGTTAGATTCGGAAAGGCTTCTACCATTTTATTATTCAATGAACCGCAATTTCGATTTGAATGCAAGTTTCTGTTGATTTCGTCGTATGTCAATCTCAAGCAACGCACATTTGGAAAGCGGAATGGAGACGAGGTATCGACGCTTTCGTTTCTTTGAACGATAGCGTTAAATTGGCAAACGTTTCGTAAATTCAATTCCAATGAACCATCGATCTTTTTAATATTTCTTCGCAATCGGTTTCTAAAAAATTTGGTATCCCAAGAATTAATTATTTTCTTTTCAATCTCTTTTCGCCACGATATATCGCAATGAATATTGCACGTTTGTTCAATGCCTGAGTAAGTCCCGCGCCTAAAGATCGACATGATCGCGTGAATCCCTTTGCACGCGAGACAAAATGGTATTTGCATTTCGTTTCTTTCAAGATCTTTAGTAAGAAAGTTAAAAAAATTTATTTTTAATATTCCATATAACGAATTCCACTGTCTTAACTCCGTTTCTTCTTCTTCTTCGGCCCCAACTAATAAGTTCAGGTGATTTTCGACTTGCGCCACTGGAGCTTGACTGATTACCCATTTAATTATCCTTCTGTTTTCGATTTCAACGGCCAAGACTAAATTATCAAGTTTTTGACTAGTACAATCATAGCATTTACGAAATGCGTTCGCGTACATAATATAAGCATAGCTAGGAAATATTTCTTCCTCAGCCGAGAAACTTAAAATCAATTCTAACGTTTTCACACCAGTTTTTGCTGCCAATAGGCTTACACGATGGCTGCTAAAGATGGTAAGGGGATGTTTGTGGTTTAAACGAACTCCGATTTTTTGCAATTTAAATAACGATGAGATTTCCATGACTTCCTCGATGTTGTTATGATCCACAATTAGGGTAGTCAATTTCTTTAACGAGGGAATAAAAAGATCCCGCAATTTACTAGAAAAATCAATTTCTACAACTGTTCCCGACGCCTTTAAAGAATCCATATCCGATTTGCTATAGAAAGTATCGTTGGCTGACTTGCTCAAAACAAGAAGGCCTTTTAGATCAATAAAGTTGTCAAACAGGTCCTGTTCTAACACCCTTTCACCGCATTTACATATCAGTTTTATTTCTATTAGATTTGGAAATAAGATGGAAATATTTTTCACCATTTCGAGGACTTCGTCGAAGGTGAGAGGGTTAATACCAGTATTAACAATTTCTAGCTTCTCGATACGAACTAACGGTTGACGTCGTTCTTCTTTCATTAAGTCCGTTAATTTTATAAAGGTTTCATATTGGTCAATTGAAAAAATGAAAGAATTTAGGCGTTCGTATTCGGTACTCATCGTCCTAATAACTTTGGTCGTTTTAGCAGCCGCGGAAACACCATCTGCCCGACCTTCCGTGGCGACCATATATTTGGTCAACGTCAGGGCTATCGCTTCGGTCGCTCTGTAAGGAGTTTCCGTCGCGATTTTAAGAAAGTCTAGATAGATCGCCGAGGTTTTTTCTTCTTCTTCCGATTCGAATAGAGAAAAGAGCAGGTTGAAATATAACTCCTTCGTCCCGTGTTTTTCAATGAAATTATTCATAATCAAATCGCAGTTCATTGCGAATTGTTTCGAATCCGAAACGTCGTACGCGTCTTGGAAAGTCGATGTTTCGAAAATAACGTTCATAGCTAAATCTTGCAGTTTTTTTCCATTTCTTTCCATTTCGATTGATTCTTCGATATCGATCGTTAAAGCTAAGGATTAAAGTTAGGACACGGTATCTTCTTCACCGTAAACGAGAAACACTTCTACAGCAGTAGAATAAAAAAAGTTCTTTCGATTCTCAGATACTGGTGTACCGGGTGGAGACTCGCATTCGCTTAAAACCACGCTTGTCTGAATGATAAAAAATATAACATTTCAACTCCCTTTTATAGGCGAGATATAAATACAGGATGAACTAAGTATTTTGCTTTTTTATGAAAACTAAAAAAAATTAATTAATTTTTTTAACGGTCCTAAACGAATAATGATGACTTTCAAAAATACGAAAGAGGCATTTCCACTAAACAAAATCTACCTATATATGACTTGTCGCGAGGCAAAAATGAGCGAACTATCCCAATTGCGATTTTATTCAATGTCGTTACATTCTGTCCCGACAACAGACGGTTTTCTTTATCAAAGTAGGCGATATTGCAAACATTAAAAAAGGATAAAAGAAACACAACTTCTTTTAAAACACTTTATTATTTTTATCATCATCATGATTATTATAATCATTATTATTATTATTATTATTATTATTATTACTATTTATATTATTATTATTATTAAGTAAACTTTATATTATTAAATTTAAATAATTACATTTCAATATTTATAATATTAAATCAAAACATTAAATTTTTTAATATTCTTTTTTAAATATTTAAGATAAGATAAGGTTTGCTCTACAACGAGGGGCTACAAATAGGCTTGAATTTTTGATATGTCCTCAAAAGTATTTTTAGAAGCGAGGTAAACGACTTCCCAGAAGTTGAAAGAAAATATAGCGCTTATAATTTACAGCGCACCAACCTAAATTTAGCGGCTACGCCTCCTCGCTCGAGCAGTTGAAATTTGTTCCCGATAGGCGACTTCTTCTTCTTCTTGCAGCGGGTTTCGCTCGCCCCGCCTTACAAAGATGCTCAATTCCTCTTTTCTCGAAGACTACGAAGCTATTACATCTCCAAAAATGTACGCTAAAAGATTATCGTATTTTGAATATCCTTCTTTCGGCTTCGTGAACAACCGTTGGTATCGGCTCTATTTTTACTGCATGAAGAATGGATTTAATTTTTTTAAGTTTATCCACATCCAGACTTCAAACTATTTCTATATAGACATGGAGACTATGATGAAAATATTAATATTCTTAAATATGTCCTACGAATGCCAGCACGCGACCTCTTACGAAAGTATTTTCGAGTTACCCTTCGGCAAAAAGGGAAATAAATATAACGTCGAACATCCGAAATCCGATGAAAAAGGAGAACTATCGTCACCGAAATTGAACAGCGAAAAGGTTCGGAAAACTCCCGCCCAATTTTTGAGGCTCAGATGCGAACGTCGAATCGGCAAGGTGGGATTCGACTACGTCTCATTCGAGGCTTCTCTGTATTCCGGCGACGACGGGTTGACGACCACGCGCAAATTTCACTTAAAGGGAAGGCAAAGCATCGATGACTTCGTCAGTCTTATAACTCGAATAAGAGAATTCAAATCGGATTTCGCTAATTTTCAAGCGATTATGAAATATTCATTAAATACTCTGGCTAACTATTATTTAATCACGAGAAGATCGGAC
Source organism: Trachelipus rathkii (assembly GCA_015478945.1). NCBI lineage: Eukaryota > Metazoa > Arthropoda > Malacostraca > Isopoda > Trachelipodidae > Trachelipus > Trachelipus rathkii. The sequence goes on along the minus strand of JABUQX010039911.1, from coordinate 10,670 downwards.
GGAGTGATTGCCGCGAGTGGCCGAAAACATATTTTGTTAACCGATGAAGACGGCGAAGAAGCATACATAATAGAGTTTTTGAGGTCGGCTGTCGAAATGAACAAATTCCGACAGTTCTTGAAAGAAAATTTAAATCGGGCATTCCTAAACCCGGACCTAATCGCTTTCGAAGACCTCGTGTTCGTTTTGAGAAACAGGGAGTACCAAAGAAATGAAATGAGGAGAATGGTCATGGAGATGGTCGAGCGGATGAAAGACGACGCCTTGACGACGCCAGTGAACATAAATCTATCGATTAAAAATTTTAAAGAGAGAAAAGAATTCTTCTATCCGGATGCGATTGACTCGGCCGCCGCGTGAGTATATTTTCATCCATTCAGCATCGGGCGACCTCGGAGAACGGAAGACAACTAGAAGTGCTATTCCGGAAGATCTCGCGAAGGGTAGTAATGCGCGGCCCTGGCTACCAGGCAGGCAGCCAGCCCGCGACAAATCCGTATTTCGTTTAAGTAATACTTTTTTTTTCTTTTATTAAAATATTTATCGTTGTTAATTGTATGGATAATTTGTTAAACATTTGTTCAATAATAAACTGTCTAAAATATGGGAAAATAAATATTTTTTTCCTTCATCTTAAAATTCTCTCACGCATCGTTAAATTTTAATTTAACAAAAAAAAATTCACTGGCTGACCGAGAATGGAAATATTTCTAAACTCTATCAAAACGGCTAATAGAATAAACGATTCTTTGTTTAATCGAAGCAGTTACGAAAATAGTTATTATAGAAATAACGTTAAGGAAAACGCCCGATCTCGCAATCCCCGTAAGCCTCAGCGTTTAACAGCCAATAGCTATTCTCTGGAGGTATCTTTGGGCCCAATAGCGGTAAAAGACGTATTTTTCAGCCAGAGGGAAATCGAAGCGCTATTGGCACAGCCGGTTTTCACCTCGACGGCGTCCTCGAAAAATAAGGTCGGAGAGGAACGAGAAAAAGACGACGATGACGAGGCAGAGCTAAGAGAGAACGGCGCTGGAAATTTTTTATTCTCGAATCATTTAGTTATTCGTTCAGGAATTAGCGGCAACTTGAACGCGAATCCGGTGGCGTTTTCTTATTGGTTTGAAACGTTAAAAGGGGCGAATCATAGGATATTTCATCCCCATTTCTACATAATTCCGGCGGGAACTTTTGGATATTCGGTTAGTTTTAGGTTCAGGGGCTTCTCTCACCCGCCGCCTTACGTGTGGTCCGTGCTGAAGGCGGGGAGTTTTTCCTGGTTCGATACGATACTAGACAGTCTGAGAATCAGAATTATGCTGGCTGGAAAAAGTATCGAGGACGACGAATGGATGAATAAAAAGTGCGTCGATCTCATTATCAGTTCGTTTCATAGGCAAAGTTTTTTTAAAACGATGTTCATTGATTTGTTGAACAGGGCCATGCGCGCCGGCTACGTGCTCGTTCGCCCAACTTCGATATTCGCTATGGAGGAAAGAAGAAGAAAAAGAACCTACTCCAACAAGACGCCGTCACCGTCGCCGCCATCAAGACCAATTCTTCTTCACCTCACGACCTTTCAGGGTGTCAGCGAGGAAAGCGTGCTGTTCTCGAAACTGTTGAGGGTAGACCCAGTTTTAACGGAAGACTGCTTTTCTCATCTAGTCGAGGAAAACGAGAATGACAAGTCGAGTCTGGAATTCTTCAAGAATTTTTTTAAAACTCGTTTCTACACTTCTCAATTGAACAGTCAGAGTATGAAGAAATTTAAATTTATCACGTTGGAGAAAATTAGCGCTAATTATAATTTCGACGTTCTCTTAAACCTCTACAGGTTCGTCAATAACGAATTCTCTTTCTACCTCAGCGACGCGGCTAAAAAAAATCTAAACACTTTTTTCTTCAACCCTGTATTCTTTATTCAGGTATGCATGTCTCAAAAGCTCTCGACCAACATGCTGCTAATAGCCAATTTTTTGGTCGAATGTGGACTGATTAAGGTCCCGGCGGCGGTACCCACACCCAGAACCCATTCCGCAAAAACTAGCGATGGGGTGAAATCATCATCGAGAGGCGCGTTCACGCCATTAAATCAGATTTTACGCTCGGAAGATAGTTTTTATTCGATTATCGAAGAGTGTCAGCGATTGACGTACCACCAGTTAATTAGGATAAGAGAAGAAACCGTCACCGCCGCGACCGTCGCCGATACCTCCACTGCCACTGCGACCGCCACCGCTAAAGCCGATGGTGCCGAAGCGGCAGCGGCAGCGGCAGCCGTTGCCCCCCACCAGACGGGTGAGGAAAGGAAACAACAACAACAACAACAACAACAACAACAACAACAGCAAAAACAACAACGGCAGCGGCGGCGGCGTGATAAGAACGCTATGACGACGGCGCCTCGAATGAAACCCGTGGAAAGTTTCGTATTCTTGATTACCTCTCAATTCGAAAAGGTAACTAAGTTGCCGGCATTCAGTTGCTGGCCCGACGCGACGATTAAAACCAACAAGCTCCTTCAAAACCCCGTTTTCACGCTCCTCTTCCAAAATCAGCCGAATATGTCGATTTTCGAAGAAAGCGTCGTTCTTTTCAACGTAATGACGGTTTTCAACTGCTATTTTTTCGCGCTTTATTTCTTCGACGCGCCCAATTCGTTCGTCCATCGACCCGAGCTTTTCAAAAAGCAAATGTTTTCAGACGTACACGTTTATAAAAATTTAACCAGTACCGAAAAGGAAAAAATGAGAAAGTGCTTGAACAACCTATTGGTTTTAGACTCTTCGCACACCATTAATTGCCATCACGTTTCTTGTAACCTGATAAAGAAATTTCTTCCACACGACCGTCTATACTTCGAGAAAATCAAGCGAATTTACGAACTCACGTGCCTGGAAAATTGCTTCGCGAATTTGACTAAAAATTTGATGCTAGTAAAGGACAACGACGACCGTAATGATAATAATAATAAAAGCCGCGACCGTTGTTGCGATCACGAATTCGTCGTGATGAAAGCGATAATGTTTTACGTCGATAATTTCGAGGAAATCGTGCTGCGTAAAAACGATTCCCTTTTCGAAGACTTTTGCGTCAACGACATTTTATTCAACGCACCCGCAAAAGGTTATAACTTTAATCCTAAAAGGCCTTTCTTCAATTCCGGCAACGCCGCTGCTGCTGATTCCTCTTTGCCTAGGATGGGCGGCGCGAGAAAAAAAAGATGTCGCGAAAACCGTACCTTTCCACCGAAAGAAAATGACTCGTACGACAGCGACGAGGATAATAGCTGCAGCGATAACGACTCTTCTTCTTCTTCATCTACCTTTTCATCTTCTAATTTCCCGAAATTGTTTTACGTTAATTAACCGTAGTATAATTTTTATTATAATTTCTTAATAAATTATTCTTATTTTGCGTGACAATACATCGCGGTCCTTTTGATCGTATTAGAACCGTATTAGGTCGTTCAATTTTTTTATAATAATATTTCACTCGTAAATCGTTTATTTATTTATAAAATGTAAAAATCAAAAACTTAATTTTTCGAATATCATTTATTAACACACAAAATAAATTTTTAACGGCTACTATGTAAAAATTATGAAATATACATTTATGAAATGTAAAAATCAAAAACTCAATTTTTCGAATATCGTTCATTAAGTAACACAAAAAATATATTTTAAACTCCTACTATGTAAAAGGTACGTATACGTAGCGTATTATATCATACATATATATATATATATATATATATATATTATATATATTATATATATATTATATGTAGCGTATAATATATATATATATATATATATATAAATAACAAAACCTAAAATTAATCAATCAACAACGTTTAATTACCGAGAAAAATAAGAAACTATTTCTTAAACCCTTCATCGAGAAATGCCGGTTATTTGGCATCGTAGATCTTGCTTTCTAATCTCCTTGATGCGACTAATCTCGTTTTTGATATCTAACACTAAGCGTTCTTTGAAGAGCCGTTTTCGTTTGATTGCGTAGACGAGGTCTTCGTATTTCCAATAATCGCGAGTATCGCGCAAGCGATCGATGATATCCCTCATAATACCCCTCACGTACCAACTGAAGATTCCTTTCGTAAAGCCATCGATCTTTCTATTTTCGGTTTTTTCATCGGTTCTAAAAATTTGGGTTTCGGGATCGTTCTCGCCTTGACGAATCCTAAATTCGATATAGGTTTCCTTGAGTATCTTGGTGGTTAATCGGATTCTTTCTTCGAACAATTCGAGTTCTTTAAAAAAGGAATATAAACGAGGATGTAAATCCAAAAAACCTCTTATCGCCCTATGTCCTTTAATTTCAAAACCGATTCCTTCGCCGATGAACCTTCCTCTTTCGTCGAGATATTCGACTTTGAGTTTAATCAGATCTAGCCCAAAACTACCCACCGCGTTCGTCTCGAACTCGGCTGCTATAACCTTCATATCGCCCTCTTTAGGAGGATCACAAAGGTAGTACGACTTGCTGTGGGCGTACATTTGTTGTACGTAATTGAGGTACATCGAGCACAATACTTTTTTCAAAGTATCTATATTTAAAATAAAGGAAAAGGAAGAATCGTCGAAATATTGAAGACGGAATGCGCAAATTTCGGTATCGAAAATGAGATGGTAATCTTCGTGGAAGTCGAAAGGGATATTCTCCAATCGCATGAGTCTCATTTGAAACGGCGGCTCTTCCATAGTATAGGTTAAATAAAGAACGTACCTCTTTTTTGTATTTTTATAAGATAACACTTAGACCGCGAATGCGGCTATAAAAGCACCGGCTCAAAATCGTCTAAATATAAGTTACCGGTTATAATAAAGTTAAGGTTTAAAACATCTTTTTTTAGGAAAAGTTTATTTATTATTTATTTAATTTTCTTATATTATTATTAATTACTATAATACTTATTATTATCATTATCTATATTTATATCTATTTATAAAATGAAAAAATAAATACAACCCGTTCCTTATCCATCCCGGTCGACATCACCGCTCGAATAAAACTTTTGCGATTTTTTTACGTCCAGGCTCAGAAGATGCCGATCCGAGACGACGATTTCGACCTCGCGGCGATAGTGCGTCTCGTAGTCTTCGATCAGTTTTGCGAGAGGACGATTGGCGGCATCGTCGTCGTCGGCGTCTTCGTCGTCGGCGGTGTTCGCTAGCAGTTGATCGAAATCGAAAGCCGATTTTAGAACGGGAAGGCGTACGCTCGGAAACCCTTTCGAGGAATATTTGAACACCTTACTGGTTTTGCCGACGATGTTTCCCCCATTTTTCAAAAGGTTGACGTTCGCCTTCCATTGCTTCTCTTCGAGGTTCCTGAGTAAAGTGTAAATTTTCGTTTCCGATTCGGGGCACACTCGAGCGTATTCCGAAACCTTATTATCGCCATCACCAATGCCGCCGCCGCCGAAGCTTGCCCGCCCCACCTCGGTATCTTTATGTTTAACATTAATATTATTATTATTATTATTATTATTATTATTATTATTATTATTATTATTATTATTATTATTATTATTATTATGATTATTATTATTATTATCGCTATTATTAATCCGGATTAAATACTTAAGGTGGCCGCGACAAACGCTGTCGATTTTTTCGTCCGAAAGCGACGAATCTTTAAAAATATATTCTTTGCAGTATTCCGAGAAATCGATAAAAAATTTACATAAGGCGTTGTTGAAAAAATAGTTGGACGAAATCTCGGAAGCATTATTGACGTCGAACTCCGGCAGCGCGTAGCGGATAATGTCGCTCTTGTTTAAAAGTCCGTACTTTCCGTACTGCGCGGTGAGTCGCGGCAATTTTCGTAAATTTTTTATTTTTGCGTCCGAACCTGAGCGGTCGATGTTGGGGAAATATTCGGTTTTGGTCTGGGAGTGCAATGTGTGACAGTAGCAAGCGCACGTCACTGCCGAATCGACGGTCGCGGTCGCGGTCGCGTTCATGGTCGGGAGGTGCGACGACAACGACGCGGTCTTCGTCGCAGTTGCCTCATTAGACGCCGCAGCGGGGGGTCTCTCGTCGTCGTCTTCGTCAGATTTTTTCTCGATATTATAAACCAATTTCAAGAGTTCGATATACTTTTCGTCGCTTAGCGAAAAATGAATCCCCTTCGAATATAATAGAGAGCGTAATAATTTCAGCAGAGATAGGACGTAAACGGCGAGTTTTTTATTGGTGACCCCGGACCCCGTCGGAATGTAGACCCGCCGCCGGTTTCCTAGAGCCGGCATGCTCATATCCAAATTGAAAGAGAGGAAGGAATTAATAATATATTCCGAGCTGCCTTCGCCCATCCCGAGGAGATTTTCCAGATGCCGAACCAGTAAGTTTTCATCGGAGTCAAAACTCGTCTCGCTGAATTGATTTCCCAGTCTTTCCACGAAACGGCGAATCAATTTGACCTGCGAGTACCCGCCTACGGGTGGAGAAGGAGGAGAAGGAGGAAGATTATCGCTTCCGCGATTCACGGCGTCAGGTACATCTCCACCGGGTTCGTTATTTTTGTTGTCGTTCCCTTTCAAATCCATTTGACATTCGTAGAGAAAAGATTGAAATCTCTCGATGAATAATTCTTCCGCGTTGAAAATTTTAAAAATTAAGCAACTGATTTTAAATAGTTTAGACAGGTTAGAATCTTTCATATCGTCCGCGAAAAGAACCCATAATTTATTAGGAACTAAAACCGTTATGTCCGGAGTGATAAAAAATGTCGTGGAATTGATTTTTTTATTCGCGTTATCCGGAGAAGCGGTTTTCAATTTCTTTTCCCGCGACTGAATATCTTCTCCCTCCCCTACTACCTCCGATATTTTCCTTTTTTCGCTAACGCCGCGGCTGTCTCTGCGGCGTTCGAGTATCTCGCGTATTTTGAAATAAAAATCAAAGTCGTTCTTAAAACTTTGTTTTTCGACCGATAGGAATAATGAAAATTTTTTCAAATCTTCCAAGATCGGCGGTTCGATCTCTCGATCGTCTCGGAGGAGGCTTTTACCCAGGAACGCTTCGCAAGATTCTATCATATTTAAAAGCATCGACGAATGAAACATCGACGTCTCGACGACTTTTACGAAGCTCTCAAATTTTTCTTTCGGCGAATTCATGGCAGCGAGGGATTGAACGAACGAAAGACCGATCGACCGACGTTGACGCGGGTGACGTCATTAATATTTTTTTAAATAGAGAAAATTTTTAAATTTATCTTGTTATTATTAATTTATTTTCATTATTACGATTTAAGATTAAAAAAATGTTTATTAATTTTTTTATTTACCGGTACTTATATTATGTCTAATTGTATCTTTAATTATGCCTGCCATGTTTTTTAAAATATTTGCATCAGGGCGTAAATCAATGACAAACGTAAAAAAATAATTTATTAACAACTTTTATTTTAGAATATAAAAAAAAATAAAAAATTGCCCGTAAATTGCAAATGGAGGGCGCAAAGTAAAAACATGGTATACTGCAAAAATATGGCGTTTAAATCTACAAGTTGTAGGATATAGGGCTCGCCAAAATTGCATGTTAAAAAAAAGTTAAAATAAAAAATAAAAAAATAAGATATAAGAAAATCAAGAAAATAAGAAACTAAAACTAAAAAGAAATTAATAAATACAGCCAATTGGCAAGATTTTATTGAATACGAGAAATACAATTTTTACATTATCAAATTGTTTATTATAAGTCCAACAGCTTTAAACAGTTTGTTAAAAAAATCGTGATTATCTAATAAAGAGGAAAGAACCAAATGAAATGTTTTGGGTTCGGGGTTTCGAAATTCTTTTAAAAGTTTAAAGAAAGAACACTGGTTGAGAAAATAAATATTTTCTTGTAACCATAATTGACTCTGGTAGAAATTTGTTTCCCTTTCGTAACTGTGGTTTTCATCATCGATTGATTCATATCGATCTGGTAATCCACCCGTATCTTCAAAACAATACTGTTTTACATTCCATCGAATGATGGGGTTTCCGCAAACATCGCTCAAAGTCACCATAAATTTTTTAAATAGTTGTTGATTTGGATTTCTTGTGTGTCTTTGAATACCGCAATTTAGAAAGCCAAAATACAATGTTCGTTTATCTACTAGGCATTTATCAAAATTAAATTCTATTCCTCTTTTCAAAGAACGGGTGTTAATGAAAAGCTCATAAATTTCGCAAAGATCGACAAATTCAAAACCGAAAAATACGACGATCTTTTCGATATTTGGAGAGACATTGCGAATATCGCTTAAAAGACTACTAAAATCGATCTTCAATTCCACCAAATTTCTGAAAACAGGTTCATTTTTTTCATGATCGTCTACTATCATTCGGCTACTACCATCACCACTTCTTTGGAAATACGAATCTTCAAAAGTGTTAATTCTGATTTCTAAGTGGGTCAGATTCGGAAAGGCTTCGACGAATTTACTATCTAATAAGCCGCAATTAGGATTTGATTCTTTAAATCTCTCTATTTTGTCGTAGCACAATCTCAAAACACGCACATTTGGAAATCGGAATGGAGAAAGGGTATCGACGCTTTCGTTTCTTCGAAGGATAACGTTAAATTGACAAACGTTTGGTAGATTCAATTCCAGGAAACTATCAATCTTTCTAATATTTCTTCGTAATCTGTTTCTAAAAATTTTGGTGTCCCAAGATTCGATTATTTTCTGCTCAATTTCTCTTCGCCATGATCCATGTCTGTGTAACCTACACTCAGGTCGAACCCCCGCGAACCCCTTGAAAGTCCACAGTTGAAAGAGCGTCATTACCGCGCAAAGCCCTTTACACGCGAGACAGAACGGGATTTTAATTAGGTTTTTTTCTACATCTTTTGTGCGAGCTCTACAAAAATTATCACTCATTACTCTTAGGGGATCACCGAATGTTATTTTATTTTTGGAAGACCCTAGCGTTTCGTGTTCTTTCCCCCCTTGTCGATCTTCGAACGGTGGTGGAGGACCTTCGCTGATATCCCATTCAATTATTCTTCTATTTTCGATTTCAATCACTAAGATTAAATTAGTTAGTTTTTTGCCAAAACAATTATCGCATTCGCGAGATCGATCTGTCATAACATAGCCGTAGTCGGGAAATATTTCTTCTTCCGCTGAGAAACTGAAAATCAATTCTAACGCTTTCACTCCAGTCTTTGCGGCTAGTAGTCGTACACGATCGCTATCAACAACTGTAGATGGGTGTTTATGGTTTAAACGCACTCCGATTTTTTGTAAGTTAAACAATGATGAGACTTCCATAATTTCCTCGATGTTGTTATGATCAACTATTATTGATGTTAATTTCTTTAATGGAGGAATGCTAAGTTTCCGCATTTTACTCAAAAAATCAATTTCCACAACCGTTTTATTCAATTTTAAAGATTCCAAATCGGATTTGCTAATCAAAGCCTCGTTCGCTGCCTTGCTTAAAATAAAGGGGACTAGACGTTTCACCCTAAACACTCCTTGAACATCCTGGAAATCCCTATTGGAACATCTGCAAATTATTTTTAAGGCGTTTAGATTCGGAAACAAGGTTGAAATACTTTTTATTATTTCGAGAAAGTCATCGTGGGTGAGGAGGTCAGTACCCGTATTAGCGATTTCTAGCTCCTCGATACCGAATAAAGGTTTTTCTTTCATTAATAATAATTCAGTTAACTTTAAGAAGGTTCCATACTTATCCAAAGAAAATTTAAAAGATTTCAAGCGTTCGTACGCGGTACTCATCTTTCTAATAACTTCAGCGACGGTTTTAGCACCCGCTGGAATACCATCTGTCGAACGGTCCGTTGTTGTTGCTGATGCTGCTGCTGCTGCTGCTGCTGCAGCTCTCACCATATGCTCGGTCAACGTCAATGTTATTGATTCAGTCGCCCTGTACGGGGTTTGCGTCGCATTATCGAGAAAGTCTAGAAAGTTCTCCGAGGTTTTTTGCTCGTTGTCCGAATCAAATAAAGATAAGAGCAGGTTAAAATTTAATTCCGTCGCCCCGTGTTTTGCGATAAAATAATTCATAATCAAATCGCAGTTTCTAGCGAAATTTTTCGAATCCGAAACATTGTTGTACGCATCTTGGAAGGACGGTGTTTCGAAAATGACATCCATAGTTAATTCTTGTAGCTGTTTCACATTTTTATCCATTTCGATTTGTTTGTTGAAGACTAGGGAAAAAATGGACTATGACGACTGACGTAGCAGTTTTATTATCTTTAGAAAAAAAACTATCCAAAATCTTTTCAATGAAGAATAGAAAATTGTGAGGTAATGTTCTAGTAACGGTATTGTTAACGACGACGGACGTAAATACTTAGCGAAGCAACGATACCCAATGAAAAAAAAAATAATAGTTCAATCAGAATTTAAAGGCTCAAAATAAAAAATAATTGATTTAAGTTTTTAATACATCTTTTTTTATTTTTTTTTTTTTATTATTCTATTATTTTTAAACACGCCATGCTTTTTGTGCTGCTGTGTTTACGATAAAAAAACGCATGCTAAAGCGAGTCGCAAACGGAGTGAGTGTAGCGATTGAAGTAAGCCAAAGCGTCAGCGCACGCCCTTGCACGTGCTCAGCGAACGAGCTTGAACCGTAGAGTTCGTCCCGATATATTGACGTTGCGAAGGAAACT
>JABUQX010039910.1:12500-47518 GCA_015478945.1 Trachelipus rathkii | reverse complement strand
TTAGTTGCATAGAGTTACAAATTAGGCATTGTCTTGATATCAACTGTGGGTTAACTCTCATTTCGCGCTTTATTTAATTATTGATATTTATATATGACTCTTTACGGGGTCCACATACGATAAGCTACACTGTATTTATATTTTACATTATCGTGTGTAAGAGATATATAATTAATATAATAATATATATTTATAACTAAATCTAATAATTCATAATAAGATAGTGTAGATGTTATGAGTTGAAATTTGGTTAGTGTGTGTGTGAGTATTAGTGGTGTTAGTATGTGTTGTATTGGTGTATTATGTGTATAGTTAGAATAGTGTAGTGATGTGTATGTGTGTAGTAGTGTGTGTGTGTGTGCTGTGTTAGTGGAACTTGTCATAGAGACTAGGTATATAAGAGAGGAGTGCACTTTTATGATTATGAGTATTTCATACAAATATTATATATTAAATATACTGTGGCATAATATAATATACCTGTATGGTAAGAACTTTTGTAGTGTGTGTACAGTTAGACATTCTTAAAGAAATAGTTTTAATTTCGTACTTGAAATTAAAGGTCAAGGTTAATGTGTGGTATGTTGAATGATATTGTGTTCCATATATTATATTGTAATAATTATATAAATTATAAAATACTGAGGGAACGGTTGCAGGAGTGTAGTTATGATCTCCACTTATTTCATTTTTCTGGAGATATTTGAAATGGGCATGAATTTCACATAGCTGGGGGCGAGCTGCGGAGGTGGGGAGTAACGGATGCTTCAAGATTGCCTAGTGTGGGGGACTGATGCGGTTGTGCATTAGGTGATCAAAACAGGATGGTATGCGTCAAGGGATGTTGAATAGAATTGGTTGTGGAAGGATGCAGGCTTGTTAGTCCCAGGCTTATGCTTGGCCGTGGCGGGAGACAAATGAGACTGGTGGGAGGGGGGTAAAAGGTGCCGGATACGATTTAATGATTAATTATTGCGTATATGGTATTATTAATTTATTATAGTGAATAAATAAGAAGGAATTAGAGGTATTAGTGTGTAAAGTAATAGAATATAACTTTTTAACATGTAATGAGTATAATCTAAGTCATATTATACTAAGTAAGATTTGTAAGTTAGTAAGGGTTAGATATAAAGAGATTTAGGTTTATATCTATGAAATAGTGAATAAAGTGAATGTAACTATTGAATATTTAGTGTGTATGTTATTTATATTATTATTAGAAGTATATATATAATAAAGAGTTAGATGTGATGTTGAATAGTTAATTAGTTGTTGGTATGTTTTAATTATGGTAATGATTTAGGGTTTGAGGAATTTTAGGAATTTACTATATACTAGGAGATCATTATGTTGTTATATGAGATATATTACATTATTAAGGTTAGTTATGGTTAGTATGGAGAGATATGGAATGTGTGGAAAGAGTTAGTTAAAGGTTCGAATATCTTATTATAAGCGAATGTAGGTTAAAAAAAATATTAAATATAGAAGTGGAACGTATTTAAGATGAGGTACACGACATTAGGATGAAAAGTTATTTTGTAGTATTATTAAGCTTGAATAATAGCGCTATAAGTAAATACGGTATTGAAATTGATGAACTAATATAGTTAATGATTTACAGTAACAATAATTAGGTAGGTGAGTACATGAATTAATGAAAAGGTAAAATTGACATATGTAGTGTTGTCACGTATAAAGGAGTATGTAATTATGGATGTTTATGCTATTAAAGTAATGTAAGAAAATTTAGATCTATTAAGAAATTGGTTAAAATTATACAATAGCTACTTCTAGTCCTCTAAGTATGTTATGCTAAGGTTTGATTAGTTTAAATAAACGAAAAGGTCAAGTTGGTTTATATTGAATGTAATATTAAAATAGGAAATATGATCTATTGAGAAAATAACATCATAAAAAGAAAATATATCTTAGATATAATGATGAAAATGACTGGGATACTGTTAATAGAGAGTAGATAAAAATATATAATAAAAAGAATAAATACTAAAAGTGTAGTAACAGTTTGTAAGGTTTATGAATAATAATTAATCATTAAGAGTAGTTAAAATATACTCTTAATTATATTTACTAGTTAACATGACATGGCAGATTATGTTTTATTGTAGAGTAAGGAATGAATGGAGGATGATTGTCAGTTAAGTGGAATTTAGGATAAATAGCTTTACATGGAAGGAAATGGTTAGCGCGAAAAGGTTTAAGAAAATGAGAATAATATAGGGAAATTTATAGCTTATTAGTAAAATGAAATAATGATAGTGGCTGGTGCCACTATTTATTTAGATATATACTGGAGTATGAACTATTTGGGTTTTAGAGAGGCAGTTATTAGTATGGATAAAAGAAATAGATTAACGCGAGACAGGATCAATTGATAATATAGTCAAGAAATTATAGAAGTTATGTAGTAAGTGGATACAATATTTCGGAATACTGAAAACTATTTTGTATTAAATTCTTGGAATTCTTCAATTAAAGCTTTATATTATTAAAGGGCTTGCTGGGGATTCTGGGGATATTTCAACTGGTATTAGTGAGTGTAATTTTGATGGGTATTTTTAGTGGGGACTTCGATGTTTTATAGGGTGATTGTGCACGTTCTTGATGTTTTATTTTTTAAGGAGTTAATTTTTTTTTCCTAGTGTACTAGGAATAATGACCCATTTACTACGCATTGAAATTAATTTGCAAAGATAGAGTAGGAATAGACCTCAATAATATCATTCGTTTATATTATTATATTCGACATGCATTAACATACTATTTATATAGGTGAAATGTCAACTAGTAAGGAGAGCGCGAATGGTGACTTGCTTTGGATTATGCAGTTGAGTGTATTTAAAAGCGGATTCATTATTAAAATTAGAATTGGTATTAAATAATATTATATAATTATAGTTATCAAGGGATTGGAGGAGGAAAGGGATTAATTAAGTATGACTTATATATAAGTGAGTATAAAGAGTTGTATTGAGTAAAAGGTAGTATGTATTGAAAAAGTATATTGTAGAGGGTGAAAATAAGTTTTAATATTATTATTTTAGATGTGTTGTAATGGTGAAGTTTGTATTACACCTTATACTCTGGCACAAGCAGAGGCTCTCTATTTGGTTCGCGAGGGGGGGGCAAGAGTATTAGTCACTGTGTCGCCGTGAATCTTGAGAAAGACTGATGGTCGAGTGATTGAAAAATCGCTAGTCTGTAACGTTTTTTAAGGAGTGGTCTTAAGAGAATAGTTATATTTAATACACATCGTTTTGTGGATATTCTTAAAAAAATTATCCTTCTCTATGCGATTCGCTCTGGGTACTATTATCTTTGGATTCTGGGGTTTTTAACTGTCATCCTCCTGTTTCATGCCCACAACTTACTGCTTAGAGTTAATAGTTGACTTCAGACATAGTCCGTAAATCATAGGATCTTATGTCGATGTTGTGCTTTGAATTCTGCTGCCCAAACCGCGTTGGCAGCATTCTTCTGGGTGTACTCTGCATTGAGAGTTGCTTTTGCTCTTTGTCGGTATTGTACGAAATTCATGGTAGTCATATATGTGATTGGTATTTGCAGGTGGGGCGAACAGTCAGGTACTTGAATCTGTGTGCATTTTGTGATTTAGGTTTTCTGGAATTTCGCCAAGAGGCGCTATTTGACTAAGTATATTTATTTATCCGGGAAGTGCTTTTAATGGTCAGGGTGTGCTAGTAACTTTGTGATTTATTATGCCTTGTGTTTGGCTCGGTAGTCGCATTTGTGGGAGGCAATTGGAATTTACACGTAATGTCTTTTGACTTTTGATATCTGGATATTTTGTGTATTATGGCTGTGCCAGCATAATGTTTGGTGTAATGGTTCGAGTTCTCTGTGCTTTATTTCTGTATCTGGGGCCTGATTATGTTGGCCTTTGTCCTTTAAGGACTCTCGCTTTCTATCTGTCTTCCGTGGGCCTTTAGGTGGCAGATATTTGGGTTGTTTGTTACTGTTCTCTTCGCGTTTTTTCCAATTCTTGTACTATTTCTTGGATGGGGTTATGAAGTTTCATGTCGATGGTGGGGATAAAGAGGGAAATCGTGTGTTAGAATTGGGCTTGCGAGAATTTGGAGATTTTGAGCTGGAGGGTTGTGCCCCCTTTAGGCCTATTTGTCCTATTTAGTGGATTGATTTGTGTTGTTTCTATTTTGTTTGTTGGCGCATATCTTTTGACAGAGATTCAGTTTTGAGAGGTTTTATTGGTGATTTCCCTCTCCTCTTTGCCATGAGATTTGCCATTGGTGTTGGGGGTGTTGCTACAAAGTGAAAGGGACTTGTGGTCAAGATTAACGTAGGTAAACTTGTTCTGTGGATTCAGTAGTAAGTTTGGTTATGGGTTGGTTGACTGGGAACTCACTTTCTCTTTAGTGTGAGAGGTTATTGTAGCACTGGCGAGCCGTGTGACCAATCGATATTTGCTTACCGTGTTGAGTTTATTATATATTTTTAGGCCGGTATTCATTTATGTTGGATTGAGATCAGTTGGGGAAAGCGTTTACGATGGGACTGAGTGGTCATGTATGGTTTAGGGGGCTGTCAATAGTTTTGTGTTATTGGAGGAAGGTTGCCTTGGTTGCAATGTCATAGCATCGTTGGGGGTGCATATGTATTAAGGGACTAATTGCTCTTTATGTGAGTCGGTGCTTTATTCAAGGGTTTATCATGAGGGTATTGGTTTTTTACCGGGCTACGGCTCGTTGCGGTGTGGCGGGCTTTATTGTATTCCGTATTCTATTGTTAGGTGTGTGTGCTACCTGTACTGGGTCTGGATCCTATGGCAGACTTGTATGATGTCTATAGTGTTCTTAATTGGTGTTGGGAGTGATGTCGAATTTAATCTTAGGGGTCGTGCTAAGGTGTTGAGAAGAGTTGATAAATATGAGGAATGATATTTTAGGAGTTTGTGTGGTGATAGAAAGGATATACGGGTAATTCTAAGAGATACTAAAATTGTTAAAGGTCATGTTGATTGGATTGGTTTGCGTCATCCTTATTGAAAGGATGATATGATATGTCTTTTGGCGTTCTTTTCTCTTTTTTCATACGTTTTGGTTGTCAATGCTGGATGTCGATAGTGGTCTTCGGGGAGTTTGTTTGTTGGGAACATGAATCCGGCTGGTTAGATTCGCGGGGGGTGACCATTTAATAAGAGTTTGGATTTTCTGGTGAGTCGATTTGTTCTAATTATAACCGCTCTATTTTATTGATGTTGTACCGATGGAGAGAATCTGTTGAAGTTTGGGGTACGCACTGTACGTAGAAGGATAGGTGCTTATAATGAGTCTTGATTGAAGGTGGGTGCGGGATTGTGTGGTGAGGGTTTTATGCTTGGTGTGGCCCAATGTTTCCTAGGGCAGGGGGTGGCATCGGTTTATGAGCCCTTATATTGACGATCCTATTCCCCCATTTGATTGTCAGAGGGCGTCGTGTATTGATAGCTTTGGGTGGATTTTCTTGACCTTGACGGTAGCTCCTTCTTTCTATATTTCTAAATGCGCGATAAGTCTTAATTTGGGTCGTGTAAGGGGGGTAAGGTTGGTGGTCTTTACTTTCGTTTTGTGTTCTATGCCTTTTGTTCAATGTTGTTGGTATTTTATTCCTTTTTGCTGTTCCGGTCCCTTTCTATTGATCTGGGTTGTTATTTATCGTCTGTTTCTCGCTTTTTTTTCGGCGCTGCTAATCAAGTAATCCATCATCTGGTATCAATTGTCATTTCTCGTGGGTGGGTCTGTCACACGTGAGATAGTCGAAATCACCTTTAAAATTTCAAGAAATTTCTTATGGAAAGATATAAATTTAGTCAATAAAATTGTTTCAACTTTCAATTTCTTATAAAATTTCTTGGTGGAATAACGTAGATAGAATTTAGGAAGAAGATAAGATAGATATAAATTAGGAGGAAGATAAGGTAGATAGAAGTAAGAATAATAGTAAGTAGAGAGTATAGATGAAGAGAGAGAGAGAGAGAGAAGAGAGAGAGTAAGAAGTAAGGATAAGAGAGAGGAGAGATGTAGAAGAGAGAGAGGAGAGAGAGAGATGAGAGATATATAGTGAAGTGAAGCTGAGAGTAGCATAAGAGTAGATGAATAGAGAGAGATAAATGCTCGATAATTAATACACTATCTATATTGTGGGTCTGTTGAAATGACTTTTGTAAAAGTTGTTCTTTGCCACTATGGCGATAGATTTACTGTATAATTGACAGAAAACTATCTATCATTTATTTGTAATAATTTCATCTATCGTTAGGAAATTTATTTAATTTATTGATTAAACTTTTATGTAATATAATTTCCTATTTTTAGTAATGTATATTACTATTTCGCGATTCTACATTAAATCATACAAATAAAATTTCAGTCATATATACACTATAAGATAAATAATTATAGCTACAATTTAATCTAATATAACGTTCGACAAAAAAAATGAAATTTATCACATAAAAAGGTACTGCATTAAATAAGTAAGATTCAAATTTAGATTCGAATTTACAGCCAAATTTCGAATTAATAAACATCAATTAAAATTGGCAAAAAAAGGTAATACATAGTAAATCATATATGCCAAATTGGACATTCATAATATAAAAATGATTTGACTCACATTAATAAATCTAACTTACTACTAAAATAAAAACGTAATTGGTAAATAAAAATTAATCAATTAATTTAAACAATTTAAAATTATAAATAATGAGAGATAATATTTAAGATTATACAAGTAAATAAAAATAAGATATCTAAAATGATGCCATATATATTAAATAACTTTTATATTTTGTTCAATAATAATGTAGAAACGATTCTAATTATCCATTTACATACTATTAATTACAAACTAGAATTAACATAATATAAACAATATCTTTTCTATTATCAACATTATATATTACTAGTAAATATTAAATAAACAAACTTTTTGAACAAATAAATTACAAATCATTTCTTAACAAAGGGCCCAAATTATAATTAACAATTATTAATAATGCAAATTACAATACAACATATAGCTATAACAAACCTACATGAATTCAAGATTTCGAATCTAATAGAGCTTAGTGAGCGCAATGTAATTCTATAGAGAGATATATCACATAATCTCGGTGTATCGATTTAAAAAATTGAGAACTATAAATATATTAAATTTTTCGGAAAGATACCATATACTTTACTAATTACAAAGTGGGCTACATATCTATTTCTCATTACCATATCCGATTAGCAAAAAACTACTATAATGACTCTCATAAGGTACACTATATTAGATCGTCTCGCAGATGCAGTCCAACATTTTCTTTTCTTATTAAATATCTTATAATACTAGACATTTATAGCATTAAATCGTTAAAATATTATAGTGCTATAGATTCTAACACCAGTCACATTGAATCAATATCATTGAAACAAAATAACTCTTTGTATAGCCCTAATCTCGAGTGAAAATCCTATTTATTAATCTACTGTTATTGGACTATAACAAGTTAAAGACGTTGATAGTGCTGTCAGAGAATTTGTGAACTACCTTATAATTTATTTTGCTACTAATTACCTAATTAGATTTTAGATGACACTCATTGAAAATTAGCATTCTTATAGTTGCAAAATCTATCTGTACCGATGTATCCATTCATGAATGTTATATACCACATATGCGCAACTTGAAAAAGTTGTTTTATGTTAAAAATCACAAAGAGAGTGATTCACAACTTACGCATCAACGGATTTAACTTACAAATCTCTCTAGGAAAAAAAACTTATTACTAAACTCTTATTTCGCGGATAACTACAGCCAACCGGAAGACGAGTTACTTGTGGTAATGATGAATTAATACACTAAATTCGCAGACAGTTTAAAGCGGATAGGACAAAAACGATTTCTCAATTTAATAGATATGTCTATAAAAGTTTTCCGATAAAAATAAAATAAATAACTACATCTTACTATCTTTCATATATTTGTTGTTTTTAAATGTTTAAGACAATTGTCGACGCCTAACCCACCGCCTATAACGCCCCAATTCTAGGGGGAACTTCTCTAGTAATTGGGCTAACCAATAAATACGGAATAGTAGATCAGAACTATCGAGCACATTGGCATCCATCAACCTTATAGGCCATGTCTCACTTCACCGAACTGGCCAATTAAATGTATCATAAAATCGGACAGGTACGGATTGTTTATCATGAATTGGGCACTGAGATTGCTCGAAACACTTAATACCCAGAAATTTTTTATCAAACAAACGAACCTGTAATGTAAAATATCAGATATTTTAAATATAATTAGATGGTTATTCATACACTAACCACCAAAACATTCAGGTTTATCTCAAAATCCAAAAATATTAAAAAAAAAAATAAAAAAAGCAATTATAATAAAAAAGTGAAATAAATAAGAAAATGAAAAATATTATAATAAGACATTTAGATAAAACACAATTAAACTATACCACAAAACCAAAAATTCCTAATCCAAATTCCAAAAATTGTATAGATTCCAGTCTAAATAAATCTCGCTTATAAATGGGATTCCAATATCCGTAAAACAAAAAATAGATAAACAGCAGGAGCACCAAAACAAAAAATCCTAATGATCGAAAATTTAAAAATACAGGAATTTAAGAATCTAAACATCCAAAAATCAGAAAATATCAGAAAACAAAAATTAAAATTCAAAAATTCATAAAATAACTAAAATTCAACATTACAATTTGATACCTAAGCAAATTGCAATAAATTAACACTATCCCATGATCATCAAACCAAAAATTAAAAATTCATGAACCAGCCTTAAATATAAAATAAAAAAAAAAACATCAACAATACATGAATACAAAAATACAAAAAAACAAAAATTCAAGAAGTCATAATTACAAAGTTTTAACACAAATTCAAATCATCCAAAATATAAACATTTAAAGTAATCACAGAAGCTTCAAGACACTCAAAAATTAAAAATATAAAAACATTCATTCCTTTATATATATTGAACAAAACTTGAAGGCTCAATAGAATAAAAAGTCAATAATATTCAAGAATATCTCATGCAAATAAAAATTATATATATCTACTTATATTGATATTGATATGTATTTCACAATGAGCTATACTAAGAACGAGTAACTCAATTTTATCAAGAACATGATATATATATATATAGTCCTTAGTGTCTAGTGTACTATCTATATCATCTTATATTATATATATATATATTCTATATATATTATATATACATAGATAATTTAAATGACAGGTCTCAAAAGTCAATAATATTGTAAATAGTATTTTATGTACAAATGATGGACAGTTGCGTTAAATTTATATTAATATATATATTGATATATATATATATATATAATATATAAAGATAATATTATACTATATACATATATACTATATATATAGCCTATAATAATATAATATATATATAATCTATATAAATATATACTATATATAAAATATAAGATAATATATATATATTTATTCAATATATTTATTACTGTATAATATAACTACTACTATAAATATATATAATACTATATATATATATACTATACTATATATAAATATATTCTAATCAATATATATATGCTATATACCGCTCTGCTACTATAATAACCGTATTATATATATTAATTATATATATATCTATATATTATAATATACTACTATATATATAATATATATACTATTATATATATAATATCTAACAATTAAACTCATACTCTGAACAAATATCTGTATCCAAAATTTAATAAAACTAATTCTAAATCCAAAATAAATGCAGGTCCCTTCCTCATTTATTTCTGCGGCTTATGTGTTCAAAACCCCTACAAAAAGTTTTTAGGAATTTATATATATATATATAATATCATATATATATATAATAATATATATATATATATAATATATATATATACTTATATATAGTAATATAATAATATAATATATATACTTTTATATATATATTTATATATATATATTATATATATTATATACTATATTATATATATATATAATATTATATATAAAAATATTATATATTATATATATATTATATTAATATATTATTATAAAATATAATATATAAATAATATATAATATAATATCAATAAACATTACATTAAGATTTTTAAATTAATATACTATATATACTATATATATATATATATATAATATATATATATATATATATAATATATACTATATATATACATATATAGACTATATATATTATATATAAATAGAATATAAACAATTACATTAAAAAGATTTGATATATACTATAAAATATAAAATAATATAATAATTATAATATATATAATAAATATATTTAATATATATTTATCATAGGCGACTCTGCACTCGTCTACTTCGCTCAGCAACGATTGACATTATAGAAAACGATCTAATTTCAAATTTCAACAATGCTTCCATAATATTTTCATATTTTGGCGGAAAGTGGTCTAAATAATAAACAATGCATAATATATAATAAAAAATTATGCAAAATTGAAACAAAAAGGGAAGAATAGCGCTATCAAATAATGCTTTAAACACATTAATAGGAATAATCCGTGCCCAAAGGAAAAGGCGAATATGGTATTTGTGAATTTATAGTATAAATTTTTTTGAGATATGTGTCGTTTATAAAATTGAAATATTATTAAATACTATACATAAAAAATAATATTTTATAACAAAAAAAATTTATTTTAAACAATTAAAATATTTTAAAATCAAATGTTTTGAAGATACTTAACCAATATTGAAATTATGATTATATTTAAATATTAAAATTATCGTTTAAAATACATATAGACAAACATTTAGAAATGATAAGTTCTAAATATATTCCGGTATACTATATATATTATATATATAATTAATATATAATATAATATATAAAATAATATATATAATATATTATATAATATATAATAATACTATATATTAATTATAGAGAGAGAGAGAATAGAGAAGAGAGAGAGAGATAGAAAGAGAGAGTAGAGAGAGCAACGAGTAGAAACAAATTACTTAATTCGCAACTGGATATATAAATATATATAATATAAAATATATATTATATATATATAAGTATATATAATATATATATATATACAATATACTATATATAAATATATTAATATATATATATAGTATATATATTTATATAATATATATATATATATAATATATATACTCTATATATATATATAAAATAAAAAATCCGAGAACAGAAAATTATAAACTTTCAAAATCGAAACGCAAAAATACAAATCCAAGAATCCAAATTGAAAAATCCGAAAACCCGACTTTATTAGAGGCTCAAATATTCAATTGTTAAATGCTTTTGTTGTCTATAAGACTTATCTTATAAGAATTCATATAGAAAAAATCAGTAGTAGCGGGTAGCAATAGTAGTAACTGTAGTTAGTGCTCATCATCTGTAGTAGACTGTCATAAGCTCCCGTCGTATGAATTTCTTTATTCTATTATAATTTATATGTTTTAACATTGTTTTCTTTTGTTTTGTGACTTTTCTTCTGTAAAAAAACAAATCTTTTATTTGGACAACTTTTGTCCTCCTACTCATTAGTAGTTAGATCTTCTTTCTAGTCTTTTTATTCGTAACTTAACTACATCTTTTATATGTCTTTTACTGTCTTTCATCTTTCTATCGTCAGTATCGTCCTTAGCTATCAGCCTTCTTTGATTCATTAATTCAATTCATTTTTTTAAATTGTTCTTTCGCTTTGTCCTCTGTCCTTTGTCTTTCTTGTTCCCCTTTGTCTCTATTCTTCACTCAATTGTCTTTTGATTTGCTCTATTTCTTTCTTCCTCCTTTCTCCTTCTGTTCGACAACGCACTCTGTGCTTCACATGTCCTCCTGTTCTAAAAT
The DNA here is from genome assembly GCA_015478945.1 of Trachelipus rathkii. Taxonomy (NCBI): domain Eukaryota; kingdom Metazoa; phylum Arthropoda; class Malacostraca; order Isopoda; family Trachelipodidae; genus Trachelipus; species Trachelipus rathkii. The sequence continues at coordinate 35,563 of JABUQX010039910.1, read as the reverse complement.
AGTTCTGTCATTCTGTCATCTGTCTCTTCTTATCATTAGCCTCTTTATGTTAGATTGCTCTCATACCTATCTGGCTTTAATGTCGTCAGGTCCTTCTTTTTGTTAGCTATCTTGTCCTCGGTTTTCTGTCCTTTCCATGAAATGCGGTTTCTGTCTGTCCTTTTCAATATATATATTGATCCTCGTTTAATATGTCTCTTAATGTTCGGTGAGTACGGTATTAAAGATTCTTTGAAAGGTAAATCCATAAGATTAACTAATTCCTATGCAAACTCCAATCGATTTTATTAAGCATCCCTCTCTCTCTCTCATCTTCTCCTCTCTCTCTCTCATCTCTCTCTCTCTCTCTTCTCTCTTCTCTCTCTCTCTCTATCTCCCTCCTCTCTCTCTCTCTCTCTCCTCTCCTCTCCTCTCTCTTCTCTCTCTCTCTCTCTCTCGCCTCTCTCTCTTCTCTTATTATATATTATTATATTATTAAATATATATTTATTATTAATTACTTATTAATATTATTATATTATTATTATTATTATTATTATATTATTATTAATATTAATTATTATTATTAATTATATTTATTATTATTATATATTATTATTATATATTACTATTATTATTACTTATTATTATATTAATTTATATTATTATTATTATAATTATTATTTATATATTATTATTATTATTATTATTATTATTCAACACACTATCTTGAGTGTTAGATCATATTCATTTTTATTCTCACTATAATTGTGCTCAAGATATTTTCATGATTGTCAGTATCATATATATATAATATTATTATTTTGTATTATATTATGCATTAGTAATATTAAATATTATTATATTATTATTACTATATTATTATATTATATTATTATTATTATATATGTTTCATCCTCACTGGCATACGCCAATCTAGGAGACAGAACTGTCTCTAGGTAATTTCCTAACCTAGGATGTGACTAGGAAATCGGACCCGGCCCTTTGCCATTCGATTCTGGTTCGGTCTAGCTTCTTCTGTATAGATCGTCGATGTTTTGAACCGATGGGACATACCGGTTAAATTATCATGTCGTAGGTTTAAGATGGGTACATTGCCGCTTAAATACCAAAATTTTCACACCAGACCAATGTAACAGTATACATAATTTGTTTTATAACTCAAGACCAAAAACATTCAGGTCCACAAAATCCCAACATTTCAAAATCAAAAAAAATAAATAAAATAAAAAAATAATAAAAAAAATATTAAGAAATCCCAAAATTTCAACCCCCCCCCCCCCCACAAAAAAAAATATAATAAAAAAAATCTAGAAAATCCCAAAATTTAAAAATACAAAATCGAAAATCCAAAATAAAGAGTTCAACAATCACAAAAATCCAAAAAATTCAAAGATTTCATAAATTCAAAATTGAATACAAAAATTCAAGAATTTGTAAATAACAAAAATATAAAAATCCAAATTAGAAAAACACAAAAATTAAATAATCAATTTAATAAATTGTATAATTGATTGATTGATTGAATCCAAAAATCCAGAATTCAAGAATCCCAAAAATCTCAAAATTCAAAATTCAAAAACTACAAAATTTAAAAATACAACATTCGAAAAAACAAAAATTCAAAAATTAAAAAATCCAATAATCCTAAAAATTAAAAATTCTATAATACTAAACGCAAAAAATACAAAAAAACAAAATTCAAGAATCCATAAATTCGAAAATACAAAAATACAAAAATCTCAAAAAGCTTATAAGTAACAAAGTTAAAAAATTGAAATATGAAAAATACAAAATTCAAGAATTCAAAAATTAAAAAATACAAAAAATTCAAGAATTCATAATTACAAACTTTAAATAATAAAAAATTCAAAATACAAAAATTTCTATACATAATACTGTGTAGGATATATAATTATATATATATATAATATATTATATTGTATTAAAGCAACTAAATCGAGACTAATTTAGAAAAGACATGAATTATATATATATATATATAATATAATATATATATAATATAAATATAATAAATATATAATAATATATAATAATATATATATATATAATAAGATTGAAAAGAAAACTGCTATCCTCACAAACTCACCGCAGTGGTGGTGATAAAAAATAACCCATTAGGTATCACTCTGCTGGGATTGACTGGGCTCTAGCATATGACACGTAAGTGTCTTATCGACTACGCCCAGGACTAAAAGAAGAACGTGCAGAAATGTTTCCTGTATATGAATATATCACTCACACAACAGGAACACCATACACATACACCATATACATACAGTATATTCTCCGGTTCTTCTGCTAGAGCCCATTCAATCCCATTAGGAAAATACTTAAGGGATATTTTATCAATACCTATCACACTGCGGTGAGGGTAGAAGGATGAAATATTCATATAATACATAATTCCCCGGTAATAAAGTTTTCATCTTGACCCGTGTGGAGCGAATGTCGTGGCTGAGTATCTATCGCTATAAGGGTCTTATCCTATGAATAGAGCACCTTTTCATAGGTTTAAGTCACGTATCTTTTTAGGCTCGTTGGTCAACTGTAACTACATCTTGGAATACTGTTCGCGAGGACCGAATCTAATCCTGGTAAGTTGAAGAATCACGCAAGAGTTATTTTTATCTATAAATATATATATATATATTATAATCTATATATATAATATATATATATAATATTATATATATCTATATATATATATTATATATAAAGTATTATATAAATATAATATATTAATACAGAAATAATATATATATAATTATTCCTATTTGAATATATAGTATATACATATATATATATATATAAAATAAATATAATTAATATATATATATACTATTATATATATATAATATAAAATCATACTATAATAATAAAATAAAATAATATATATATATATTATAATATACTTAGACAATCCAAAATTCACTAATATAAACACTTTAAAAATGCAAAACTCACCCAAAAAATGCAAAAATCCAAGAATCCAGAAATTGAAAAATCCGAAACGGTGACTTTATTAGAGGCTTCAAATATCAATTGTAAATGCTTTTGTGGGTGGCTTATAAGACTTATCTATTATAACATTCATATATGAAGAAGATCTACATATAAAGGTCGAATAAACTAAAAAAATTGCTATTCTCTGGACAGCTGGACTGTCTGTCTGTCATTTTGTCCTTTTCTTCTGAATTTCTTCATTCTTTAATTTTGTCCTTCAGCAGTTGTTTTCATTTGTTTTTTTTACTTTTCTTCTGTAAAAAAACAAATCTTTTATTTGGACAACTTTTGTCCTCCTACTCATTAGAAGTTTTATCCTTCTCTTCTATTGTCCTTTTTCATTCTGTAACTTTACAATTCTTTATATATGTCCTTTTACTGTCGTTCAGTCTTTCTATCTTCAGTAGTCCTGTCCTTCTATCATCTGCCTTTCTTTGATTCCATAATTCAACATTTTTTTAATTTTGTTCTTTTCGTCCTTTTTGTCCTTTTTGTCATTTTTGTCTTTTTGTCCCTTTTGTCCTCCTGTCTTTCAGTAATTGTCTTTTGATTGCTCTATTCTTTCTTCTCTCCTTTTCTCCTTCTGTATTTCAGTAATTCTTTAATTATGTCTACATGTCCTCCTGTTCTAAAATAGTTCTGTCATTCTGCCATCTGTCCTTCTTCATATCATTAGTTTTGTAATTCTGAAATTCTTTAATTTAGTCCTTTTTTTTTACTTGTCCTCCTGTCCTTCAGAAATCCTGTCTTTCTGTCGTGTCTTTTCATAAAATTAGCCTCGTTTAATATGCTCTTAATCTTTGAGAAGCGTATTTAAATTTTGAAAGGAAATGCATAAGATTATTAATCTCTATGGAAAGCCTCAATGATTTTATTAACAGCCTCTCTCTCTCTCTCTCTCTCTCTCTCTCTCTCTCTCTCTCTCTCTCTCTCTCTCTCTCTCTCTCTCTCTCTCTCTCTCTCTCTCTCTCTCTCTCTCTCTCTCTCTCTCTCTCTCTGCTCCAACAATTTCGTATTCCTTTAAATTATTATTATGCTAGTTTGACAATTTTGAGTTGAAAATGTATTATTAACTACTACAATACCGAGAATTCTCGACTATGATGTGTATGTTTAAGGTATTTTAAATTTTAAATGTAAATAAATATTCTAATTTTTTTTTACATTTCACGCGTATATATATATATATATATATATATATATATATATATATATATATATATATATATATATATATATACTATTATATAATACGTATATATATATATCATAGTATATATATAGTATATATATATAATGTATATATCATATATATATATATATATATATATATATATATATATATATTATATATATATATATATATATGTATAATTTTATATATATATATATAATATTATATGTATAGTAATATATATTATATATATATATATATTATACTATATATCATATATTATAATAATACTATAATACTATATATATATATAAGGCTCCATGTAGTGAATATGTAGTAATATGCTATCGCTAAAAGTATTATATTGATATATATTATATAGTCATATATATACATATATTATATGATATATAAATAATCTTAATAATAATATTAATAATTATATATATATATACATATTATATTATAATATATAATATATCTAATATATAAATATATATATTAATAATATATAATTAATATATAATATATAAAAAGTATATTTTTTAAAGTTTCAAAAATTAATTAAACAAATTTAATAATATATATCATTATTGTTATAGTAATATTATTTATATTTAATATAGATATTATGGCTCGTGTGATAATAATACATATAGTTGTGATATACAAGAATATTAATATATAATATAAATTAATAATATATATATGATATATTATAAATACTATATATATATATAATATAATATTATATATATTATATATATAATATATATTAATAAATATATATTATATATATATATTAATTAATATATATATAGTTAATATAATATATAGAGGTATATTGAGTAGCGTAGAAAGTGTATATTTATCTCATCTAGCCATAGCTCAGTATTGATGGATATATATATATATAGTGTTATGCGTGATTATGTTTAGTAATAAGCACTATCGCGCTAAATTGCGGTAATTGGAATGAAGCGGATATAGAGTTATATAGTTATTTTAGAGAGTTTTTATAGCTCACATAGGCTAACTATATTAATTATCTAATCAATATACATATTTATCACTATATAATATATTATAATATATATAATAAATATGTTATATAATATTATATATATTATATATATATATTATTATATAATAATGTATATTATATAAAAATTATATAGATATTATATATATTTATATATATTAATATTATATAATATTAAATACATATATGCATATATATATTATATTTAATTAATGTGTGGTGAAGTATTTAGTGATGTGTATTGTAATGTGTATGTGTATGTGATGTTGATAGTTATGTTTACACCTGAAGTATACTCACAGACCTTTGGTATAGTAAACTCCTTTGTCACATTATACCTACCAAACCTTCTATTCCTCACCTCAGCTCATCCAACCTCATACATTTTAGTGAGAGAATAAAGTAGTATAATAGTATATTTATTAAGCTTGTAATATATTAATTTAATTCTATTATAAATTATATGTTTCATAAAAACAAATAAGTATTACTGAGTCCTATTCAGGGCAGTAAGTTTCACTTCTCTCTTATGCATTCGAAATGAGATCTGTCACCACTGTAAAGATCAATGTATAATACTTACACTATCTAAATTTGTATTGTATAAAGGGTAAACGTATAAAGAAATATATTCATCGAGACTTTGCATAAGATGTAGAAATACTTTATATACATACTATCATATACGCTATAATCAATAAATAAATATAGTGATCGCTCTTTTATCTAGATGCAAGCTTATTTCACCTTCTTTGAATATTCTAACGGTCGAAATCTCATATGATAACAGTTGATCTATAATTGAGCATCAATCTCTCGTACTCTGACCTCCCTTCTCCTACCTCGCCTCCGCTTGCTACAATCTAATCCAAACAATACTACTACTATACTATGGACCTAATAATACTCACGCACCAAAGATGAACTCATCAATCGTCCACTCAATCCAGTTCGGTTAATTAGTTTATGGCCTATTTCTGCACTGATTGCTTTTTATTGGCTGGTTGATATTTTCTGTCTTTAGCAGAATTTATGTCAGCTAATTAGGCATCCTACTAAATGAGTTATTGTAACCTCTCATGTGTGAAAATACAGTTTGGAGTTCAGAAATTTGATTTTTGTAGCTCAATGGATATAGTGAAAAAGTTGCTATTGCTAACCTAAGCGTTTATAATATCGTTTTTGCAGAGTGTTATGATATATATTATCCCGAATCTCAAGCATGAGTTGTTTCCATGTCTAATAATTATAATTAATAATAAAATAATATATATATATAAATAATTAATATATAGTTAGTTTTATATGTATATTATAGTATATATAATATATAATATATATTATATATTATATTAATTATTATATTTTATAATATACTATATATATAGTTAATATAATATAATATGTATATATATATATTGTTAATTAATATATAGTATATATATTATATAATATAAATTGATTATTTTATATATATTAAGTTATATATATATATATCTATATATATATGTATATATAGTATAAATATATATATATTAATATTAAAATAATTATATTAAATATATATAATATATATTAATATTATATGATAGTTAATATATAATACTTATTAATATAATATATAATATTAATATATATATTAATATATATATTAGTATATATATAAATATATATATATATATATTATATATATACTATTATATAGATATATAGTTGATATATATATTAATATATTATATATATATATTATATATATATATATTAATAAGTCAGATTATATTTTATCTTTTAAAAATAATATAATATATTTTATTGTATAATTCTAAGTACCACATGGCGTGTTATATGGTGTTTATAGTCGATAATATTTATAATATTATATACATAATTATAATATAACTATAATATTAAATTTTACCTGTCCATTATTGTAAGTATTTTATATTTTTTTTAAAATTAATTTATTTATTTTATTTAAATATTATTTGTTATAAAAGTATATATTTATATGTATAGTAATTTTTAAACACTTATTATTTTAATTAAAAAACTATTTAAAAACATAAATTTTTGTATACTGGCAAATTCAGAATTCAGGAACCGTCGTCCGCTACTCCGCGATCGCTGAATTTTGAAGCAGTTAAGTATGTTACTGTCTCAATTTTATATCGGTTATAAATGTCACTAAGTTATTTTAATAAATAGGGTGTTATATAGTATATATCCACTTCTCTTCGTCGTTTTGGAATTTTCAATTACTCTATATTTATTATATTAATTAGATCGATATGATAATATTTCAGAGCAAAAATATACAGCGAATCACACTCTTCTCACTGCATCTGTGTCAAGGATATATAAACAATATTCTCGCACCATAAAAATTATAGACATCTAGCCGTTATCTCTCAAAATAGCTCCGCATCCTTACCTACTGCACAAAATCCGCCATCCTCCCTGCCGTATAACTCCGGTGCTGTACCTTTTGAAACAGAAAATGTAAGAGAGGCTGAAGCCAGTCTTCACTACATCTTGATATCAATAAGAGCATATAAAATATAATTAATTATATATTTTATGTCCTTACCTATTATTAATGAAGTAAAGGTATATATTGTAGTATATAATTAATTTAGTATAAATTACATCAAATTCTCGATATTTAATATAATAATATATATATATATTATTAATTAAGTTAATTTATTTTTAAAAGAAACTATAATTTTTTTCGTTAGGGACACTGATTGATAGATAGAATAGATAAATTTATGTGTGTTAAAAATGAAGATGACCGATATAGTATTAACTTCATTATTTGAAGAAAGTATTTAAAATGTATCTTAATAGATATGAATATAATAAATAATAGAAATAGAAGAGAAAAGAGAGAAGAGAAGAGAGAGAGAAGAAAAGAGAGAGAGAGGGATTAAAGAAATTGAAGAGAGAAGAAGATAGAAATCTTTAATTTTGTTTTCATGAAAGTGTGAATAAAGGGCATTTGATGTCATCACATCTCTCATTCTCATTGATTTATCACTCTCTTTTTGATTGATTGATCATAGTATATGTTCATAATATTATACTGTATATGTATAACTAGAGATGCTACCGATTTTCTTATGGAAACGTTTTTTTTAATCTTTTTACCAACATCAAGGGCAGGTTTAGAATTTGTCTTGGGTATTGGTGGGAAAATCCGTAGATTTTAAAATTGTCATAACTTTTTAAATTTTGATCTAATTTTCACCAAGCATAAAGCAAATTGTAGCTTTTTCTGACCTATAAAACGTCGATTTCAGGTATTTTTCAGTGTCTCTATTGATTTGCTTTATATTTTCAATTGAAGGAAAACCATGAATGACATTTTGGAGTTGAACTCCTACAATTTTTGTGGAAGTGACTTGAAACTTGAACTATACGAAGATGGGTCCATTATCTAAAAAGTTTTTGTTAATCGTTGATATCTGCTTTTTGAAACCAAATCCTAGCAATTGTCGAATTCAGAACCCAACTAATTTTTTTTTCCTATTCATCCGATCAATATGAAATTTTCAGGGCGTTTGTAGTTGGGCGAGATACACATTCTAATTGATATTTTCTTTTTTTGTATATGCAACAGTTTCTGATTTGGGCATGAAACAAATTTCAAACAAATTTTTGGAAATTTTAATTTCATTTTTTGAGTACAGAAAAATATTATTTAAATAAGAAAGGTGTATCTAAATTTGATATTAATTGGATGATTAAAAAATATCCTATTATTTAATTTTTTAATTTTTTTTTATGGAAAACTGAAAAATTGCGATTATTTTTTCCTGCTCCTCAAATCAATGCCAAACTTCTAGGGATTATGTAGTTGGGGAGATACATTTTTTAATTTAGATAATTTTTTCTATATACAAAAATTTTTTTTTTAGAAAATTTCAAATTTTTTTTTTAAAATTTGTTCCATGTCCATAGGCAAAATAATTGCATATTTCATATGTAAAAGCATAATCTGAATAAAAGAAGTGTATCTATTCCAACTATATACACCATAAAAATTTCATGTTGATAGAATGATCAGAAAAAAATTATCGTAATTTTTTACTTTTCAAAATCATTCAAATACGAGAATATTTAATTTCAAAGCTCAAATATGTCGAGCAATATTGGATTATAGATAGTTCAAGTTTCAAGTAATTTTGGCAAAAATTGCAGGAGGTGAATTCCAAATTGTCCAAAACATTTTTTTTTCATCATATAAAAATACAAAGTAACTCAATAGAGAAAGAAAAAGACCTGAAATCAACGTTTAAGGGGTCAGAAAAAGCTGCAATTTGATTTTTATTTGGAGCAAAGCGGTTAAAAATTAAGAAAATTATAACCATCTCCGGCTTGGGGCTGAGCCCGATAAATTTATAATTTACCCCTAACGTTCAATTTAATTAATTAAAACTAACCTATAAAATTCATAAATTGACCTACCCAGCGTCAAGATGGAAAGGGGCAATCTTAGATTGAGAAACAAGAAAGGGAAGTACATATCTTATGCTCGAAAGGCTTCTGCAACTTCTGCAATTTTATAAAGAATGTAATTATCTAATTAATGTACTCGAGGATAAAGGAGGGATTTTATCAAATGACATAAAAAATTCCATGGAAAAAAGGGAAAGAATGATAACTGAAAGCAAAATATTTTTCTCGGCAATCTTTGTTGATTCAAAGTTCAGAATCTTCTTCGGAACTGAAAATCTGATATTAAAAGCTAGGAATGATCTTTGTGAACTAGGACTTAAAAGGAATAACACAATCGAACAGAAATCTGGGTTGGAGTCAGATGGTTCATTAGTTTCAGGAATCCTCCCTTGTGATATGTATCTTGTCAGACGAATAAGAAGAAGACAAATTCAAAAAACAATGAGACTAATTGAGCATACAGAAAAGCGATTGAAAAAGACAATCTTCCATTAATAGACAGTCAACCTAAAAATCCTCTAGAAAAATTCAAAGTAGAATTCCATGAGGCATTAAATGAAATAATGAAAATCAACCGGAGATCAAAGTTAACAGGTAAAGAAGCAATCTCTTGCCATCTTAAAATTTTTCGATATGTGGCATACACAGTTACAGGTTGCCTCCTACTCAAGTGAGTGTTGAGGGCTTATTTTCTGGTTTAAAAATAATAAAATCGGATCTAAAGACATCATTAAAGGAGGATATTATTGAAGCGTTTTTATTTTTAAGAAACAATTGTGATGAATAAAATTATATTTCATATGCTCAGGCACAGACAGCTCATCGTTCGAAGATAAATTATTTTAAAATTTAGGAAGAAAGTGAATTATAATTTTATATATTTCAAATTGTTTATTTTTTTTTAATAAAAAATCTGCTTATATTACATATGAAACTGAAATATAATTTTTTGCGTTATGAGTTTTTTAAAAATTTTGCTTTATGAAAAATAAAGTAAAAATAAAATTAAAATTATATTACACAAACGTACAACCAGAGGAATTATATTAAAATTTAGAAAAAAGTAAATTACACTTTTTTTAATATTTCTTAAAAATCCTATTTTCTATAAAATATTTTCTAAGTTTTTAATTTTAAGTTAGTATAGAGAGAATTAACAAACATTCATTCTCATCATAATATAAAAATTTTGTAAAAGATAATTAATGATTTCATAAGTGTAAATGAAGAAGGAATTATAACTAGGAGACGGAGCAGGATTAGTAAACGAAATATTTTAAAATGCCGGAACCGGGTAATTTTAAATGGATGGAGCCGAACCCAGAGCCAGCAATTTTAATAAAGAAAAATAATGAAGAAAAAAGATATATTCCAAGCAAATAAAAACTCAAAGAAGAAACTGTAACCAAATATAAGTAAAGAAGCTTCTGAAGAAACAAAAAACAGCAACTCACTTTCACTTTGCATCAGCTAAATATTCCAAAACAATTCTTCTAACATCCTTATTCATCATATGAGAAACTATTAATGAAATTTCCGTTCATCGGAGGAATGAATTATACACTTGCTTTCATGAACTTTATTATGTACAAATAAGAATTATTCTATGGATAGTGCATAACTCTTTCCTGGTGAAGGTACTTCATCAACAATATATACCTGTATGGGTGTATATATAATATATATATATATATATAGACATCATATAGTATATATACTATATATATATATATTATATTATATCTTTGGCAGTATATATATATATATATATATTATATATATATATAGTTATATATATATATATATATATATATATATATATATATATATATATATATATATATATATTCTCTTGTGGTCAAACGCCGGATGATGAGTTACAAAATTCAACATAAAATTTGAGAGATGTTCTCAAGTCGTAGATTAATTGTGAATGGTTCAATAACCACCTCGGATTCAAGGCGATTAAAAATGTGGAGTAAGTAAACAGTAGTTGGGCAAATGGATAAACGAACGAGATCAATGAAAGTCCATAAGAGAAAATTGGTGTAGGATGAGGAGAAACTATCGAAAAATTAAAATTTTTGATTTTTTGGTATAAAAACAATCGTATTTGTTTATTTATAAGCTTTGTTTTTATATATAATCATATAAGATATATAGTATATTATATTATACTATATATTATATATATAATATATATATATATATATATATATATATATATAATATATATATATATATGATCATACTATATATATATATATATTATATATATATATATATATTATATATATTAGTGATGGGAAATATGGTACATGCCCGCATCCTGCTTATCCCGCGCATACGCATTTGCAAGAACATTCCGCTACCTAAATTGGACATACGATTTCCGCATCCTCGCATGCCGCATCCTCAAAAACTTAAACGCACATCGCATCCGCATCCGCACCTCTTTTGAAAAATGAGGATGTAGAGGATGTTTTCTAACATTTGTGTAAAAGCAGAGAATATTTTTTTTTGAAATCTTTATCATGGGAGTTTATGGGAATAATTGTAATTTGTAATAATTGTAACCGGAAGTTGCAACCGGAAGTTGCACACTGTTGCAAAGCAACATTTTGCAACATCGTTTTCAAGGCTTGAACGTGTCAAGGTAAGGTTTTTAAGGTCGTGAGACGAATTTTAAAGGTTGGAAGAAACCAACCTAACCAAACATTTGAGCCTAGCTCAAAGGGTTTTACCACCCCAAAAAGGGGGCTTAGCCCCCAAAGGTTTTTTTTTTTATTCTAGAGAGGTTTTTAAATAATGCAGAGACTGAAACTTGAGGCTGGGTAGAGGAGCCAGAGTCGGAGAAGACGGAGTAGGAGTCGGATTCGGGTTCGGAGTCCTGAGACCCCCGGAGGGGGTCCCCCTCCTGAAAAAAAAGAAGAAATGCATGGTATGCAAAACAGAGGAAAAAGAAGAAAAGGAAGAAGAAGAGAGGAAGAAGAATGAGATAGGAGGAAGGAGGAAGGAAGATGAAATGAGGAAGGAGCGAAGTAGGAAAGGATTCAGAGTTGTACTGGCACCGGTGGCTGGAGCCGGTGCGGTGCCTAGTTAGTAACATTCGTTTAATAATACAATATTATAACTGTTCACATAACTGATTCTGTTCTATCATGTACATACCGTCAATTTGGCATTGCATCTTGAATGGTAAACCGTTTTTCTAAATGTTACAGACTGACGTTTATCTTTTCAATGTGATTTTCCTTTTTATAAACGCTAACTAATATAAATTTTTTTTTCCTTAAACTGAAACATGCATATATTGTTTGCTTTTATTTTTGTGTTTTTATTTTACCTTTATACTTTGTGTTTGATTTTTTTTTATTATTATTTCCTTTTTTTTTTTTTTTTTTTTTTTTTTTTTTTTTTTTTTTTTTTTTTTTTTTTTTTTTTTTTTTTTTTATTTTACATTTTTACTTTTTTTTTAATTTTTTTTTTTTTTTTTTTTTTTTTTTTTTTTTTTTTTTATTTTTTTTTTACTTTATACTTTGTGTTTAATTTTTTTTTAGTTTTTTTTTATTTTTAACTTTTTTTTTTTCTTTTTTTTTATTTTTTTTTTTTAAACATTATCTTTAAACTTTAAAAATTTATTTTTTTGTTTTATTTTACTATAAAAATTTATTTTTTTTTTATTGCTTCTAAAAATTTTGTTTTTAAATAAAAAATTTTATTCTTTTTATGTTTTATAACTAAAAATTTTGCATTTTTACATACCTTAAAGTAGTAATCAGTAAGATCAGTAAATCCAAATCACCCCTCCCTCCATGCCCTTTGATCTATTGATCTATTTATTCTATTGATCTATTCATTAAGTTCCATATTTTGTACAACATTAACATAAAAACTTTTTACTTATCAGAGTTTTGATTTCGCCAAACAGTTTTTTTCTTTCAAAATTTATACTTTTAATGTTTGAAAACTTTAAAAAAATTTGCATTTTTACATACCTTAAAGCAGTAAATCAGTAAATCATAGAGGTGTTACCTAACTCATCCAACTACCCTACTACCCTTCCATGATCTACTGAATTATATTGGATCTTCCTCAATCGAGTGAAAGAATATTTTATATAATATACACACAAAAACTTTTATTTATTTTGTTTTGTTCCTTTAAACATTATGTTTTACTATAAACAATCTTTTTTATTTTGTTTTATTTGCTTAAACATTTGTTTTTACTAAAAAATTTTATTCTTTTTATGTTTATACTTAAAAAATTTGCATTTTTACATCCCTTAAAGCTGTAAATCAGTAAAATCAGTAAATCAAACTGCCCCTCCATACCCTCATACCCACCGTTATAGATATTTATAAGATATATTATTATATATATATGAATCTTTTACTATTGATTCAAGTCATATTTTGTATAATATAACTCAAAACTTTTATTTATTTTTGTTTTGTTTCATTAAACATTTTGTTTTTACTAAAAAATTTATTCTTTTTATGTTTATAACTTAACTTTTATATTTATTTTGTTTATCTTTAAAACATTTTGTTCTTACTAAAAATCTTTATTTATTCTTTTATTTTATACTTAAATATTGTATTTTTACATACCAAGCCATAACTGGTAAATATCGCAATATACATCACTAGGCTTTTATATATTCTCATATATAACCTAGTTATTGGTGCTTATGAGGTATATATGGTATATTGATTCGCTATATTATTGTATAACATAACATAAAAAACTTTTATTTATTTTGTTTGTTTTCTTTAACATTTTGTTTACTAAAAAATTTATTCTTTTCATGTTATAACTTAAAAATTTTGTATTTTTTACATACCCTAAAGCAAGTAAATCAGTAATCAGTTAATCAAACTGCCCTCCATCCACCCTCACTACCCTTCCATGATCTATTGATCTAGGTCACATTAAATCATATTTTGTATAATATAAACAAAACTTTTATTTATTTTTGTTTTGTTTCTTTAAACATTATGTTTTTACTATAACAAAATTTAATTTATTTTGTTTTATTTGCTTAAACAACTTTTGTTTTTAACTAAAAAAATTGCAATTTTACATACTTAAAGCAGTAAAACTCAGTAAATCGAGTAAATCAAACTGAACTTCTTCATATTTCCTCGCCTACCAATTGCATGATCTATTGATCTATTTGATCTATTGATCTATTTGATCTATTTGATTCAGTCATATTTTGTAAAATTATAAAATACACAAACTTTTTTTTATTTTTGTTTGTTTCTTTACTTTTTAGATATTTATATTGATAAATTCTGTCTTTCTCTATGGTATACCTTCGATTCTTTTCGCATGGTTTGCATCCCTATTAGGTAACAATACAGTTCGTTTACGCTAAGCAGGTAAATCGAGATATCAGTACAATGACAGTAAATCCAAACTATCATCCAACTACCCTCCTAACCCCCTTCAATGATCTATTGATCTATTTTGGCAGCTTATTGAGCTATTGATTTTCTATTTGATCCCTATTGATTCAAGTGCGGATAATATTGTATAACATAACACAAAAACTTTTATTATTTTTTGTTTGTTTTGTGAAACATTACGTTTTTCTATTAACAATTTTATTTATTTTGTTTTAGTTTTTAAAGCTATAAAAATTTATTATTTTGTTTTATTTGGCTTTAACATTTTGTTTTTACTAAATATTCTTTTTATGTTTATAACGCTAGAAATATGTCATGTTTTACATACGCCTAAAGCAGTAAATCAAGTAATGCAGTAAATCAAACTACCCATTCCACCCTCATACCCTTATGTGATCTAATTGACGATTGATCTATTTGGATTCAAATTCAATATTTTGTATAACATAACAACAAAAACTTTATTTATTTTGTTTTGGTTTCTTTAAAACATTATGTTTTTTTACTTAAAATTTATTTAAATTTTGTTTTCATTTGCTTTTAAAACATTTTGTTTTAACTATAAAAATTTATTACTTTTCCTGTTTATAACTTAAAAAAATTTCGTAGTTCCTGTTTACATACTTTAAAAATAATTGGAAAATATGAGGTAAATCAGTAATGTAGTATAATTAGTAACACTTTGTAAATCAAATAGTAACCATTTCCACCCTCCTACCACATCCAGGATCTAATTGATCTTATAGATCTATATAGATACTATTGATTCAGATCATATTTTGTTTAAACATTAACACAAAAACTTTTATTTACTTTTGTTTTTGTTTCTTTAACATTTTTGTTTTTACTATAGAAAATTTATTTATTTTTTTTATTTTGTAACTAAAAAATTTATTTTTTGTGTTTTATTTGCTTTAAAACATTTTGTTTTTACTAAAAATTTTATTCTTTTTACTTTATAACTTAAAAATTGCATTTTTAACATACCTTAAAGCAGTAAATCAGTAAATCAGTAAATCAACTGCCTTTCCTACCATTCGTGATCCATTGATGCTATTGATCTATTGATTCAAGTCATATTTTTGTATTAACATATCTCAAAAACTTTTTATTTTTTTTTTATAACTTAAATATTTGCATTTTTACACATACCTAAAGCAGTAAATCAGTAATCAGTAAATCAAACTATCATCCCACTACCCTCCCTAACCTTCCATGATCTATTGTCTATTGATCTATTGGTGGGCTATTGATCTATTGATCTATTGATTTCATGTCATATATAAGTATCTTTTGTATAACATAACAATAAAAATAAATTCTTTTGGCCTGTAGCTATTTGTTGTTGAAATGTCGGCGTTTGTTTGTTGCATTTGTCTGCAAGTTGTTGATGTTTGTTGTTGTTGAACATGTTAGCGTTTGTGTTGAAATGTCGCCTTTGTTGTTGCATTTGTTGCAGTTGTTTGTGTTGATATTGTTGTTTGACACAAATGTAGCGTTTGTTGTTGCATTGTTGTTGTTGTTGGTGTTGTTGTTGTTGAAATGTTAGGTTTGTTGTTGTATTCAGATATAATTGTTGTTGTTGTTGATGTTGTTGTTGAAATGCTGCGTTGTTGAGAGTATATTGATTATATTGTTGTTGTTAGTTGGTTGTTGTTTGATTAGTTGTTGCTGTTGTTGTTGTTGTTGTTGTTGTTGTTGTTGTTGTTGTTGTTGTTGTGTCGTTGTTGTTGTTAATGTAAATATATAATACGTTCAAGTTAAATGAATATATTTAATACTGAGTCAAACTTTTCCCTAAAATAATATTATTTTCAAACTTTTAAACAATTTTCAATATTGAAAACTAAAACCAAAAAATATTTATCCAAACGATAATAAACTGACAATACAGCATTCCGTTAACAATGTAACTAAAATTAAAAGTTTCCACTTACCAATAATAATAATAATAATATTATTATTATTATTATTAATAAAAATAATAATAATAATATAATATTATTATTGCTGTTGATGTTATTGTTGCAGTTGTTGTTGATATAGTTATTATTTTTCTTATTATTTTTATTTATTATCATTATTATTATTATTATTATTATTATTATTATTATTATTATTATTATTATTATTATTATTATTATTATTATTATTATTATTATTATTATTATTATTATTAACTATATATGTTTATGAAACAATAACAAAAAACCTAACACATCCATATACACAATTTCACGCACACAAACACACACGAGACAGACACACACACACACACACACAGCACATAATTATAGACACTTTACTTAAAACATTAGATGCAATCTTCGTACTAACTTACTGATCACATGACTGCTATTTAATTTGATGTCAGGAAGAAGGCTAAGATTTTTAATAAACGTCGTTTTTATATTATATATATTTTATCACATATTTAAAATAAAATCACAATTCGTTTTGTTATATATTTTCTTTTACGTTTTACTATTATACTTTAAATTTTATATTTTGTTAAAGTTAGTTTATTTATTTATTTATTTTGAGCCTGAACTCAATTTTAGATCACCCGTAAGGTTTTTGGTTTTCTTGAAGGTTTCAAATAAACGTCGAGAGATCATTTTTGATGGTTTCAATCTATTATCGATGTTTTTTAACCCCTATATCGATGTTTAAATCATCTTTTAACGTGTTCTTTTTACATTGAAAAATATAACGAAAGAAAATTATTAATAACATTTGTTCGATATATCGCCGTAAGTCCAAAAGAGCCTAATATTTGGATGGAACTCTGGAATCCCTGGTAACTGACGGAACAGTGGTGAGTGGAAGGCTGAAATATATATATATATATATAATATATATAATATTTATGTATATATATTATGTTATAATATATATATATATATAAATAATATTTTTTATTAATTTTTTTTTTTTTTTTTTAATTTATTTTTTTTTTAATTTATTTTTTCCCCAAGGATTCCAGTTTTCAGGAATCCATATATTGCAGTTTTTTCCAGAAGTCACTTTCCAGTTCCAGGTTCCTTGAATCCTTCCAGGATTCCAGATCCTCGGATACCGCCCTTCAATATAGCACTTTGACTACGGCGATATATCGAACAAATGTTATTTTTATTTATTGTTTATGTTATTAAATAATTTCTTTCGATTATATTTTTTCAGTCAACCAGAGCACGTAGGAAGATGATTTAAACATCGATATAGGGTAAAAAACATCGATAAATCGATTGAAACCATCCAATGATCTATCGATTATTTAAAACCTTCTAGGAATAAAAAAAAAAACCCTTTTAAGTATAAAATCATTATACTTCAGGCTCAAAGAAAATAAATAAATAACTAACTTTAACAAAAATATACATAGTATCATGGAAAGTAAAAGAAAATAACTAATTGAAGAGAACGTTTATATTAAATATTTGAAAAAATATAAAATTATCTTCCAACGACGCTTAGAAAATGTTAAACATCTGCTTGACATCATAAGAAATAGCAGTCATGTGATCAGTAAGTTAGTAAGATGATTGCAGGCTAATGTTTTAAGTAAAGTGTCTATAATTATTGTGTGTGGTGTGTGTGTGGTGTGTGTGTGTCCCTGTGTGTGGTTTGTGTGCGAGGTGTATATGGTGTCTTAGGTTTTGTTATGTTCATAAACATATATAGTTGATATAATAATTAATAATTAATAATATAATAATAATAATATAATAATAATAATAATATAATTAATAATAATAATATCATTATATATAATAATAAAAACTATTTTTCATTAATTAATAATAATAATAATAATAATAATAATCAATAATAATAAAATAATAATAATATAATTATTTTGTTATGATTGAATCAATAGTAAAAGATTGAGATTGCTATGCGATCTTTGCTGGTAAGTTGAAACTTTAATTTAGTTACATTGGTTAACGAAATGCTGTATTTCAGTTAGGTTTAGGATGATATGTATTTTTTGTTTAGTTTTCAAATATTACAATGTTAATGCAAATAACATTAATATTTAGAGATATCGTTTGAAAAGTGTTTGTATATTTTCATTTAGCTGACGTATGATATATTTAACACAACAACCAAACAACAACAAACAACAACGAACACAACAACAGCAACACAACAACAACAACAACAACAGCAGACAGTATCGTATAGCATTCAGAGACTTATAGCCGGCGTTTATATTTCAACGTAAGCTTATGTTGTTGATTAACACAAGCAAATGCTATCATACACGTATATATGTTAGAGTTAACAGCTAAGTTGTTGTTGTTGTTGTTGAGAACAAAAATCAACAGTATTAGTAAACGTCGTTGTCAGGCATGTAAATCAATCACAACAGCTGCGTCAACAACACTTAGAATCATGAGCAGATAGAATCGAGAAGTGTAGAGTATTGTTCAAGTTGTTAGCATACAGATCTATCGAACATCTCGCTCTACAGAATGCTAACAACGATGAATGCGTATAGTTTGTTTCGATATATGAGAGCTATGACACACAAGATCAACAACTTGCAACTTAGTTTGATACAAGCAATTACGGCGACATTTTGATCAATCAATATGTCGTACTGCTAAAGTGATATGTAGTGTTTTATGTTATGTTATTACTAGAATATATGATGAGTGAGTTAAGTTGTTATGGAGCATTTGAAGTGTCATATGAGATCTATATAGAGTATTCATTAGGTGGATATAGACGTGGCTAAATAAGTAATTCATAGAATCATGAGAAGGTAGGAGGGTACGGTTGTGAATGATAGTGTTGAAATATTTGGAATTTAACTGATATTCAACTGATATTATGAGTGTGTCAATAATAATGCAATATTTTCTACAGTATATAATAAAACAAATAATAAAAGTTTTTGAGATAAAGTAGTAAAATTTTGCACAAATTATAACATTGTATATTGTAGATAAACTCCTAATAGATCAACTCAGATCAAATTAGACCATATCAATGGCAATGAACTGGGTCACTATGGCACGTTTGATTACTGATTTACTGAGATATTAGCATACGCTTATAAGGTATGTAACACAAATGCAAGTCTCTTTTAGTGTGATAATACACTAAAAAGTAAGTGAATTTATTTTACGTGTATATTAAAAAAAATGTTTCAGCAAATCCAATTTAAACACACGACTCGAAGAAAAACTGTTGCTATAATGTAAAAATAACATCATATAAACTTTTTATGTATACATAAAACCACAATGCAATTCTCAGCAATACGAACACAAAATTAAAAAAGTTTTTATGTTATGTTTATATTAAATAATTACTTGAAACAATAGATCATAAGATCAATAGATCAATCTTAGATCATTAGATCAGGATGGTAAGAGGGTGGAATGAGGTGTTTTGATTTACTATTTACAGATTTACTGCTTTCCTGATTTATTGATTTACTGATTTTACTGATTTAGGATAATATAATTGTCAATTTTTTTAAGTTATACTATAACTCTTTTTTAGTATATACATGTTTTAAAGCTATATAAATAATAATCATATATATAATTTTTTTCTATAATTAAATGATTAAATGAATACAAAACAAAAATTTAATAAATAGTTTGGTGATAATTTATATATATGAATATATATTGCTTGATGCAATAGATACATTCTAGTCTTAGTCAATGGTGGAGAGCTCGTGAATTTGTATGACTTTCGATCTTACATGATTTATTTTATCTGCCTTTTAAGGGTAATTGCTAACACAATGCACATTAATAATCTAAGTTATAAACATAAAAAGAATACATCTCTACTATGTGAGATAAACACAACAATGCTTTTACAAGACAATCACAAACAATATAATAATTTTTTATAGTAAAATAAAACAAACTAAACACTAAATAATTATATTAATTATAAGACAGTGAATGTTTTTAAACATGAAAACAAAATATAAATAATAAAAGTTTTTGTGTTATGTTTTACAATATGACTTGAATCAATAGATCAATAGCTCAATAGCTCAATAGGCAATAGATCAATAGATCATGGAAGGGTGAGGGTAGTTGGGATGAATAGTTGATTTACTGATTTACTGATTTACTGCTTTACCTGATTTACTGTTTACTGATTTAAGGTATGTAAAAATGCAAATTTTTTTAAGTTATAAACATAAAAAGAATAATTTTTTTAGTAAAAACAAAATGTTTAAAGAAACAAACAAAAATAAATAATAGTTGTGATATGTTCATACAAAATATGACTTGAATCAATAGATCAATAGATCAATAGATCATAGAATCAATAGATCATGGAAGGGTAGGAGGGGTATGGAGGGCAGTTTGATTTACTGATTTACTGATTTGATGCTTTAATAAATGTAAAAATGCAAATTTTTAGAAAAAAAATGTTTAAAGCATAAACAAAAATAAATAAATTTTTATAGTAAAAACATATGTTTAAAAGAAACAAAACAAAATAAATAAAAGTTTTGTGTTATATTATACAAAATATTAACTTGAATCAATAGATTCAATAGATCAATAGATTGTCATATTCGGATCATGGAGGGTAGGAGGTGGATTGAAGGGCAGTTTGATTAACTGATTTACTGATTTTACTGGCTTTAGGTATGTGAAAAATATCATATTTTTTAGTTATAACATGAAAATGAATAAGTTTTTTAGTAAAAGCTATATATGTTTAAAAGAAAACAAGAATGATCGATTAATTAAAAGTTTTTGTGTTATGTTTATACAATATGACTTGAGTCAATAGATCAATAGATCACATAGATCATAAGTAGATCTAAAGTAGATCTCATGGAAGGGTAGGAAGGTGTCTGAAAGGCAGTTTGATTTACTGATTTACTGTTTATGGGTATGTAAAAACACATACATTCACACCAACTATATTAATATCTATAAAAAGATAAATTTTTAGTAAAAAACATTATAGTTTAAAGAACTGACAAAATAAATAAATCTTCTTTTTTCTAAGTTTTAAACATTGAGGAAAAAGAAGATATAGTAAAAACAAATGTTTAAGAATCCAAACAAAAATAATAAAAAGTTTGAAATTTGCTTTTTGATTAAATTGACTTGAATTCATATGATCAATAGATCATAGATCAATAGATCAATAGATCATAGAAGGGTAGGAGGGGTATGAGGGCCGTTTTGGATTTACTGATTTATAGATTTACTGCTTTAAGGTATGTAAAAAATGCAAATTATTTTAAGTTATAAACATAAAAAGAAAATAAATTTTTTAGTAAAACAAAAATGTTTAAAGCAAATTAAACAAAATAAATAAATTTTTATAGTAAACATAATGTTTAAAGAACAAAAACAAAAATAATAAAAGTTTTTGTGTTATATTAAACAAATTTGACTTGAATTAATAGATCAGTAGATCTGGGAGGTAGGGGGTGGATGAAGGGCGTTGATTTACTGATTATATTTACTGCTTTAGGGTATGTAATACATATTTTTAATTAATAAACATGAAAAGAATAATTTTTTTAGTAAACAAATGTTAAAGAAAACAAAACAAAATAAATAAAAGTTTTTTGTGTTATGTTATACAAAATATGACTTGAATGAATAGATGACTTGATTCAATAGATCATTAGATCAATAGATCATGGAAGGAATGGATGGTGAGTAGGGCAGTTTGATTTACGATTTAACTGCTTAGGGTATGTAAAAAATTTACAAATATTTTAAGTTATAAACATAAGAAGAATAAATTTTTTTTAGTATAAACAAAATATTTAAAGAAAACAAAAACTATAAAGCAAAATAAATAAAAGTTTTTTTTAAAGTTATAAACATAAAAAGAAATAAATTTTTTTAGTAAAAATACAAAATAGTTTATCAGAACAAAACAAATTATTAATATAAAGTTTTGTGTTATATATTAATAGATACAATAT
>JABUQX010039910.1:0-7500 GCA_015478945.1 Trachelipus rathkii | reverse complement strand
ATTGCTACGTATATAAATTTTTAATTATTAGTTTTGGATTGTATAATGTTTTTAAATTTATTGAAGTAAACAATGCAAATAAATAAGTTTTTGTGTTATGTTACAAAATATGATTTGATCAATAGGGATCAATAGATCAATAAGTCATGGATGGGTAGGAGGGAGTAGATATAATATATATATATTAACTGGGTATTTTACTTGAGTGATCATTTTACTGTATTAACTGATTTATTCTTGAATATTATGCTATTTATAATATATGATTAAAAGAATGCAAATTTTTTAATAATGATTATTTATAAATATTAAATATTTATAAATTTTTATATTTAGTAAAAAAAAATTATAGTGATAATAAAGCAAATAAAATAAAAGATAATAAATAATAAATTTATATGATAAAAATAACATAATGTTATAATAATAAATAATAATAATAGTTTGTGTATTAATGTTATTATAATGTTTTTAAATAAAGAATTTGAAATAGTAATCATAATATATGATAAGATTGTGGTTAAGGAGTAGAGTGATGGAATTGGGTTAGTTATTGTGATATATTACTCTGAGATTTACTGTGATTACTGTATTGTGGTATGATAAAAATTAGAAATATTATATTATAGGGTTATTTATAATACACATATTAAAAGAATAAATATTTTTAATAATAAATAATGTTTTATAGCAAAAAATTAAAACATAATATAAATAATTAAATTATTTATTATAGTATAATAATAACAATAATTATAAATTATAATTAATAAACATAAAATGTTTAAAGAAAAAAAAAAAAATAAATATATAAAGTTTTTTAGTTGTGATATGTTAATTACACAATACACCTGACCTCATGAACTCATAATAATGAACTCACATAGAATATCACAACAAACAATTAGTATAATTAGGCCAATAATCAATAGATCTATGGAAGGGTAGGAGGTAGTTGGATGATAGTTTGATTTTACTGATTTTACTGATATTTTTTTTTTTTTTTTTTTTTTTTTTAAACTGATTTACTGTTTTACTGATTTACTGATTACTGATTACGCTTTAAGGTATGTAAAATGCAAAAAAATTTAAGTTAAAACATAAAAAAGAATAATTTTTTAGTAAACACAAAACATAAAGAACAACAAATAAAATAAAGTTTTGTGTTATATATACAAATATGACTTGAATATCAAAAATGATACTAATATATTTTATGAGTATCAATAATAGATAATAATAGATATAATAAATGATCTATAGGAGGGTGGATGAGTGAGTAATGTAGGAAGGAGTTATTGTATTATTACATGTGACATTTACTGTGAGATTATACTGCTATTAAATGGATATATAAAATTACTAATTTTTTTTATAGTAAAAACATAAAATGTTTAAAGTACAAATAAACAAATAAATAAACTTTTATTATTCTCTTCGTAATTAGTCCTAATGTATTTAAAGAAACAAATACAATGGTGTATCGTGTCTATTTATGTGGAAAGTATTAATAAAATAATCAAATATATACAGTTTAATTATTTAGTAACAAATGAAATAATATAAATAAAAAATTTAGAAATTTATTATTATAAAATTTATAGGTAAAATAAATAAATCATGGTGAGTAGAGTAAGGAGGGTGGATGGAAAGGAGTAAGTTTATGATTAACTGAAATTTACTGATTTATTCTCTATAGCGTTTTGTAATTATATTTTGAAAAGTAATAAGCAGCTGGACTATGAAAATTATCTATTATCGATAAATGCTTCAATATTATTTCAACAATCATACAATCCGATAATAATTTACCACAGACCTTGTGGTATTTAAATTTGTAGTAAATTTCATTTAATAATTACATAATGCACAAGTAGCCATGCCAATCTAAGATGAATAGTATAATGTAAATGATATAAGGAATAGAGTTAGTGGCTTGAAGGCAGTTATTTGAGTATATTACTGAAATTGTACATGATACGTTTTTAGGGTTAATGTAAATACCAATTTACTATTTATCTCAAATGATATATATCATAATAGATAAATTTTTTATGAGTAATACAATAATGATTTATTAAATAAAATACAACAAATTAAAATAAATTATATATAAGTTTTTTTTTTATGAGTTAATAAACAAAAAAGAAATAAATTTTTAAGTAAAAACAAATGTTTAAATAAACAAACAAAAATAAATTAACAGTATTTTGAGGTATATTATACAAAATTGGAGATCATTTGAGAAATCATCATAGATTAAATTAGATTCAATTTAAAGATCATAGATAAATAATGAATATTTACCTTGGAAAGGTGATAAGGAGGTGTATATTGAGTAAGTGGTATCATACTCTTTAATATTATACTGTATACTATTAGTATTTATTACTAATGACTTTTATTATATAAGGTGAGATGATATTATAAAATATAATATTATATTTTTATTTTTAAATGTATTATTATAATTAAAACTCATTAACATAATAAATATATTATAATAATTTATTTAAAGTAAAATAAAAAAATGATTATAAATAATAAAAGACAATTAACAAATAATTTAGAAAGTTAATCTCATCTCTATAATATATGTTATAAAGATACTAACTCAAAAATAAATAATAAATAAGTTTTTATGAAGTTATTAAAATTAATTAAAAAATATATGAATAACTATTGTAAAATAATCCAAGTAGATCCACATTTAGGACCGTGACTCATATGTCATTCACGATGCTAGCATGGAAGGTAATGAGGCCAATTGCTGTGAGTTTGTAATAATATTAGGTAATAAGGGCTATAGTTTTAGATATTAATAACTTGAATATTACTGATATTTACTTATCTATTAGCTTTTTAAATGAGTATTGATATATATTAAATAATAATTAGTCACAAAAATATTTTTATTATTATAAGTATATTATAAACATATACAATAAAGTTTAAATTTATTTTTTATGTATAATAATAATACTCAATAATTATTTTAAATAGAAATCAATAAACAAATAATAAATAAAATGATATTTTTATGATATGTTGATTTATATTAGTTGTATAACAAAAATTGTTATATAGATCATTATATAATTAATTAGTAATCAATATAGATTAATATAGATCTTTTCCAGTTGGTGCCTAAATGGTAAAAGGTACGTTAAATTTTATATCTATATGAATATTACAGTGAATTTAACTAGCTTTATAAGTGATTAATGTTAAAATAATGCTAAAATATTTTAAATTATTAACATTATATAAAATAAATAGCTAATAATTTTTTTAAGTAAAAACATAATAATATATGATTATTATTATATAGTTAATAAAACATAAAATTAAATTAAAATTTTAAGTAAAAATAATAACTAAAAATAAATTAAATTTTTTAATAATAATAATTACATTTATGTTTGGTGTCATATGTAGTCTAAAACTTTAAAAAAAATAAATAGTAAAAAAAATTAGTAAGTAACCAATATAATATCAATTAGTCAAACTATAGTTTTTATTCATTTACAAACATCATATATATAATTATTATAAACACATATACTATTAATAATTGATTAAATAAAATAAATCAAAATAAATAAAAAAATAAATAAAAAATAATAATAAAAAAATAAAAATAAAAAATAAAAATAAATTTATACAAAAACACATTACTAACTATGTATATATATAATATAATATTAATAACAATATAATATTATAAAATGTATATTAAAAAAAATACATAAATTTTGAAGATGATAAAACTGAGACTGAAAATAAAAGATTTATAAAGGAGATTTGAGAGAAAAATAATAAAAAGGGAGATATATATAATTTGAACAGAGACAATCTAACATCAAAGTTATATAAAAGGGTAAAATTTTAAATACAAATAAAATATAAATATAAATATATATATATAATATAGTAACTAAACATAATATATATAATGCATCGTTTACTCAATTTATGCTGCTCCCATGTAATATAAAAAATTAATAATATATTATATATATTATATATTATTAAGTTATTACAATATATATATTTAACAAGTGTTATATATATATATTATATTATATGATATAATATAATAATAAATATAGTATATATATATATATTATAATATAGTATAATATAATAATATTATAGTAATAATATATCAATATATATATATATATAATTATAAATCATATATATAAATTTCAATAATGATTAGGGTTGCAAACATATATTATATATTATATAGTATATAACTGTATAATTTAATATATGAATAACATTGAATGAGTGAGTAAAGTTTATATATATTATCTATAAATACATTATATTTATTTTTATAGCTATAATAATATGAATAGTTGCACTAATAATATGCTAATATATAGTAATGATGTATCATGTAATGTGTTGAAAAAAAATATATAAAATAAGCATAATATTTTACTGCAGAAAAAAAATAAGTATATAATTTATATCATATATATGTTATATATATTATATGAATATAAAATAAAATATATTGTGAGTATATATATTATATTTAATAAAATACTGAAATTGATTAAACTCTATTATAAACTATATGATGATTATACTAATACCTATATATGAGCTATTCCTTTGAGTGTTGAGGAAGACTCTTTACTTATGTACTATTATATTATTCAGACCACCAGGATGACTCAAAAGAGGTTACATACTAATAATATATATCGAAATACTGTGAGTTTATTAAGTTAATATCCCTTAGAAAATCAATTCACTCGCTCAATTAAACACCAAAATCAGAAAACACCTCATGTAACTCTGAATGTCTCTTACTTCTCGTCTGAAGATAAATACCGCTACTTAGCATTTTGTCAACTGATAACTAGTTATCATAGAGATTACATATCATTATTACAATTGATCTTCACTCTTTCGTCAATTCTTCTTAGCAAGAAACGCTCTCTACGCTTCTTCTGTGTGAACATATGCCAGTTTTCTTCTCTACTTTTTTCCGGTCTGTTTATGCGCATATTATCACAATGCACATTCTCTTTATTATGTCTTTAATTTATATATCAAGCTCAGGAGTTTGGAGCGAGCTCCCCTTCCTCGCAGGGTACATCCTATGGCTGAGCTAATCTTCGTGAGAAACAGAAAGGTGATGCAACACACGACATCTCTCGCAATGCCGACTACAATATTTTAACTTCAAAATTTTAGACTAATCCCGTGATACTTATATCAGTGTGCTCCGATAAAATTTGCTTCTGTCAATCTGGCTCCTGTCATAAATCGAACAAGAAAGGCAAATCCGTTACTATCACTCGAGTATGTTGAAATGAAGTTTAACGCGCTATCCTCTTTAACCGCTTGTTCTGTATATTATTTTTTTTTTTTTATTACCTTTCTTTTTTATTTTGCACACCAGAATTTAAAAGACTAGATGTTGAAAAACAAGGCATTCGAAAAACTAGGAAGCTTTCTTAAGAAACAGAGGAACATTTTAGGTGAGAGAATGGAGTTCCTAAGCACGAACAAGCCCTTTTGGGCGTAAATATCACCTAGAGTTCAAGGCTCCAAAAACCTCTGAAGTCGGTCTTCCAGACCTTAAATATCAGGAAAAAAAAATCAAAACAACACACGCCCTCAAAACTCCAGCCATTACAGGAACCCGCCTCGTCGCTGATCTTAAAAATGGATGCTCTGCACTAGGGCAAAGGTAATCACTCTCTGCTATCTCAATCGTTGAAATACGCGTCCCCGCAGCCACCGAAGATAAAAACACACTCATTACTCTCCCACACAGCGCTTCACCACCGTAAAGGGATACCCCATCACCGAGACCATTTAAAAATTTCTCTGCGTAAATATATACTCAACTTTGTTGAAGATTAGCACGTTTTAAAAGATAATCGTGAGAAATTAAAAATAGGCTAGTGAGAGTAGCTAGTTACTGGTGATGAGACCGCCATGCAACCATGAAATCAGCTCGATTAAAAATTAGATAAGGACAGTGAGAAGTAGAGAGAGTTCATGAAACTAGTCATTGTGATTCATGATTTTTAGTGAATGACTGAATATTAATATTATGCCGTCTCAGATTTTATTGTAGGAACGAACTTGAATAAATCTCTTGACCACAGGGACTATGTTGCATGACCGTGTGCAATATACACTGTGCCACTCAGATACATAATCAAGGATTGGCAGTAGTTTCATTAATTTACAGTCAAATTATTCAGCTAATCTTATTATGTCTCTTGATCCACATACTCATAATACTCCCAATAGGCAATGAACAAGAATTTTATAAGATATTCCAAGGAAAACTATAAAACAAATATTAATATCTTTAATAAATACATTATAATCCCAATCGTAGAACAATCCACGTGCCATCCAAAATAAAGTGGAAGTTTTATAACGCTGCTATCAGACTGGAATATGTTCGGGCAAATCTAGGAGATGCCCTGGTATGAGAAAAGCCGGAAGAAAATAGGAGCGGGAAATAGTAGCTGAACCCCAGTATCTTTTAATCTCGAAGCGTGTCTGCATACGGGGTCTGCAAATTTGCCTTAGTAAGTAGAGGCTGGTAACTATGCGGTATATGCCGTTAATTGTCATTATAAGTGGTGCGGAATTAAGTTGTTCCGCAAAGCTCGGAGATGGAAAATAAGGAGGGATTTTATCAAAGGCGGTGAGACTATAAAGACGAGAGGATTGCTCCATGGGTAAGAATGCGGAAAGAATGATATTGATCAAGTCAACATAAATAATTTTCTCTGTCATTAAATTACCTTTGTTGATATTCAAATGTTTCAGAATCTTCTTCGGTGAATATATTTTAATTCTGAGAATAAATCTGATTATAATTATAAAAAGCTATGAATAAGTATCTTTTGTGAAATCACTAGGACTTATAAAAGGAATAACACATAAATATTACTAGTAATGATAACTAATAAAATATCTATGGGTTATGGTGAAGTCTAAGATGGTTCATTATAGATTTCATGAGGAATTCCTACTACCTCATTGTGATATTGTATACTTAGTCAGTAACGATAATATAGTATGAAATAATGACAAATTCAAAAAACAATGAGACTAATTGAGCATACAGAAAAGCGATTGAAAAAGACAATCTTCCATTAATAGACAGTCAACCTAAAAATCCTCTAGAAAAATTCAAAGTAGAATTCCATGAGGCATTAAATGAAATAATGAAAATCAACCGGAGATCAAAGTTAACAGGTAAAGAAGCAATCTCTTGCCATCTTAAAATTTTTCGATATGTGGCATACACAGTTACAGGTTGCCTCCTACTCAAGTGAGTGTTGAGGGCTTATTTTCTGGTTTAAAAATAATAAAATCGGATCTAAAGACATCATTAAAGGAGGATATTATTGAAGCGTTTTTATTTTTAAGAAACAATTGTGATGAATAAAATTATATTTCATATGCTCAGGCACAGACAGCTCATCGTTCGAAGATAAATTATTT
>JABUQX010039909.1:17500-33134 GCA_015478945.1 Trachelipus rathkii | reverse complement strand
AGGGTCGCTGTGATTGTTAATAGCTAGTGAGGTTGATTTATCATATTAAGGTTGTTTTCTGCGCACGTAAATATTATTGAATATATACTGAATTATTCATTTCAATAACTATATTATGAATTTTAATATTATAGTATATATTGACAACAACATTTATATAATAATTATTAAATATAATTATTAACAATAATTTTTGTGGTGAGAGATATATATATTTGATAATATATATTATTAATATATATATTATAGTATTTTATATATTATAAATATATATATATATATATATATAGTACTTAGGCGTTATTGTATGTATATATATATATATATATAATGATATATATTATATGGTATATAATATATATATATATTAGGGATGTACCTGAACAGAATTTTTGGTTCCGGCCGAAACCGGAACTTTCCGGAACCTTCGGAACCAGAATTTTTGTTTCCGGCCGGAACCGGAACTTTCGACTTTGAGGCACACCTACATACTGAATTCTAGGCTGTGAACGGATCTGTGTCTGAGTAACGAAATTGTGAGTTCTCATCTAGACAGGTATCGGGCATCGTTGTCATATTAGTCCATACTAATGAGCTGATCTGTAGTTCTTGTAACCAACTTGTTTCGATAAGCAGATCATGATGAAATTTATTAAGTCAATTGATCTAGAGGTGAATTGTAACTATAATAAAGTTACTAACCGGTCTGTGCTAAAATTTAAGTTAAAAAAAGCTTTTTTCATATAATGTATTTCAGAAGCGGGTTAGTCGTGTTGTTGATGGGAGTTAAGAGATTGATTTAAGCCTCACAACCATGGAGACACATTATTTTCCTACACCACACCTTTCAAAATTCAAATAAATTTATTTTAAGTAAGAAGATTGATGGAATCGTTGTTTTAAAATTTTTTTAAATTTTGCTTAAACACTATAAGTGTTAATCATTTGTTGTTTTTGTAGTACTTTCTACTTTAAAGTTAAATTCTTTTAATAATAATAATGAATAATAATAAGAAATAATAATAGTAATAATAATAATAAGATAAATAAAATAATAATAATTGATAATAATAAGTAATATAATAATAATAATAATGATGAATTAATAATAATATTAATAATAATAATAATAATATGAATATAATATATAATAATAATATATAATAATAATAGAATTACCCTGTACAAATTTTATTTATCCCCAGTTCTAGATTCTAGAGCAGGATATGGCACAGAAAAAAAGATCAAATATTTAAATCAACTGATTTTTTTTTAATCGTATTTTTTTTATTAAGAAAATCATGAGATTTTTTTTTTTATTATCTTTTTTAATATTTTTTAGGCCACGTTCTTCCTAATGTTAATCATAATCCTAGCTATGTACCTAATTAATGATACGGTAAGTATGTTTCATCTACATAATAAGTAAATTAATCAATGCTGTTTCAAGTCATGTTTAATAAAGAAATAAATAAATTAAGGTACTCAGATAAGTTACACAGTCATATTAAAAAACTATATATATATACTATATTTATATACATTTATATTATTAGTATACCCTGTAGATAAGTGCTAGTAGTTAATATATATGATTATTATATATATACTATATAGTATATAATAATATAGTATATATTATATTGATATATTTATAATGATGATGTTAATATATTATAGTACATGTTTAATATGGTTATAGGTATAATAATAATATATCGCGAGTTGCTGACGAGTCGGAATATATATTATTATATATATAGTATATATAGTACTATATATATAGTATATAATATATACTACACGAGTGGCGCGATCCACTTCGCTCGAACAGGAAAAAATTATATTATCCCAATTTTACCTAACTACATACGACCGTACACGACGGTTATCAAACATTTGTAGAGCATGCAGACACGTCAACGCATCCTTTTATGTTTAAAAATGAAACCCTACAGTTGGTGTTGTTCATTGAAACTAAAATAATGAGGGCCGTAAGTGTAAGCGTAAAACATGTACTGTAACTATGGTTGCTAAAAGAATGTTGATCTGGGGGGGAAATGTTGCATCCGTTTCTCTTCTTTTCAACGGGATGAAGCTGGTTATATCTATCGGGTTACGTTTAATTCCCAACTGTCCGAAACTGGGCTCATTGAGAAGCCACACAGTTCCTGCAAATGCCAATTCAACACGATTTAAAAATGGTGTGGTTCCTCTTCTGGTACAGAAATAATCGGTCAATATTCTTCAATGAAACTGTGAATGCCAATGTTTTTACCTACAGGTCTATGGTGATTTCTCTGCACAGTTAACTCCAAACGAAAGGCGTTATGCCTATTTCCAGCAAGATGGGACAACTGCCATAACTTCGGATTGTCATTGATCTACCATACATACCCGTTTTTTTTACAGAGGAAAGGAAGCATCAGCGATGGTTTGTGGCCTTGCCGTAATTCCCGGATGTCTATAAAGGTAGGGGCTCAGGATGATGAATAAGGCATTTCATACAACGTGCGCAAACGATTACACTCTCACGCATGCTGACTATTTTCCTGTGGGAGATTTCTTAAAATCTGGTCTACGACAGACAATCCAGAACAGATTGACACATTGAAAAACAACATACGTTCAAGAGATTTCAACATCCACACGTGTATTGAGAAAATGTTTTCATAACATGCATTAAACGGAGAAGAACTGTTTGCTTGTTCTTGAGATGATAACATTTCGAACATGAGACTTAAGATCTCGCTGCGCTGTTTAATTAAACCGTCGGGCAGGATTAAGTGGGTGTCCTATTGATTTGTCCGTGATTATTATTGATCCTATTACTATAACAGGAGCGTACTATTTGGATTTGACCTGACCGTATCGTACGTAGCGTCGGTAGACTTTTATTATGATAAATTCCTTTTTTCGTAGATAGGGCCGGTTTTATGTGCGCACTCTGTATATATATATATATATATATATATTTATTATATATGTATATATATTATATATATAAATATATATATATATATATATTAATATATAATATATATAATTATTATCATATATATAATATATATATATATTAATATTAATCTATATATTAATAGTATGATTAAAATTAAATTCTGATATCTTATCTAAACCTACTCGTGCATCGGTAAAATAATTAAATTAAAACACTTTTATAAAAATAATAATATGAAAAAGCAATCTGTGTCTAAAAAAATCAAAAAAAATAAAAAATCAAAAATTCAACAAAAAAAAAAAAAAAACCCAACCCGTTCCAGAGCTCAATTCAAATTACAGTTAAGTGTGAATGGAATGTTTCAAATTTTAATAGTTTTCGAAACTAAAGAAAAATATCGTCCTTCTACTCATTATGTTTGTCAGCTGCAGCAATATACAATATTTATTCTCCTTATGCATAATCTAACTGAGTAAATGACAATCAATTACAGAAAGTTCCGGTTAGTTCCGGCCGGAACCAAGTTAGTTCCGGCCGGAACCGGAACTTCCAAAAAATCGAGGTTCCGGTACATCCATATATATATATTATAGTAATATATATATATAATATATATAATATATACTATGTCAAACAAAAGTTTATTTTTATATATATATATATATATAGTGTATACTATAAGTGTGAATGAGGAGGATGTAATTATATTTAGTGCTTCAAATAATATATTATTTTATATTTATATATAAAGTATATAAATGATTTATTATATATAATATATATATATATTTTAAAACACAGGGTTTTGGAAATATATACAAGGCCAAAGTTTTAAATAATGTATATAGTGAAAATAAAATGTTTATTTATTTATTAATTTATTATGTGTCGAGACTGTTAAGGAGAGCTGTGGCTTCTAGTGAGAGCTGTTTGAGAGACTGAATAGAGTTGGTGAAAGCTGTGTAGGAGGCTGGAGAATACTAAGATCAAGTACGAGAGCTTTTGGAGATCGTAGGAGAGAGTTATTGAGCATGATAGGTGGTAAGAAGCTGGAGAGAGTTAAGTGAGACTGTTTTGAGAGAGACTGGAGAGTTAGCTGAGAGCTGTGTAAGAGACTGGAAGAGAGTTTAGTGAAGCTGTTTGAGAAGAATGGAGAGCGTTGTGAGAGTGTGTAAGAGAACTTTGAGAGAGTTTGTGAGCGCTGTGTAAGAGAGCTGGAATAAAGTTACTGAGACTATGTATAGAGACAGAGAGTGGGTAGTGAGAGTTATTGTGAAGAGACTGGAGAGAGTTAGCGAGAGCAGGAAAGAGTTGGAAAGAGTTAGTGAGAGCTGTTTGAGAGACTGAATAGAGTTGGTGTCGACGAAAAAAGAGAGACTGGAGAAAGTTAGCGAGAGCTTTTTTTGAAAACTGGAGAGAGTGAGTGAGAGTAGAAGACTGGAGAGAGTTAGTGAGAGCTGTTTGAGGGAGAATATGCGGGAAAGAAGTTAGAGCCAGCTTGTGTAACGGGCGGAACGTGAGAGAGAGTTAGTGAGAGCGTTTTGAGTAGCTGGAGGGGGAGGACAGTGGATGGGGTGAAGATAGAGTTGTGGTGGAAATAGCTTGTGTCTGAAGGTAGTTGTGCAAAAGGCTAGAGAAAGTTAACGAGAGCTTTTTGGAAGAGACTGGAGAGAGTTTTGAGAGCTTGGTGAGAGCCTAGAGAGAGTTAGTGTGAGAGCTGTTTGCAGAGAACTGGAGAGAGCAGTTAGTGAGAGCTGGTGGTAGAAACCATTGAGATGAGTTTAAGTGAGAGCTGTGGTCTTAAGAAGAATCTGAATAAGCCATTTAATTACGAGAGCTATGTAAGTATACGACGTAGGCAGCAGAAGTGGGACAGGTGGCACATGGAAGAATGGTATAGTGAGGGATTTATTTGATTAGACTGGAATGAGTTACTGAGAGCTGTGTAAAGAGACTGGAGAGTAGTTTAGTGAGAGTGTTCTGAGAGACTGGAGAGGTTAGTGAGAGCTGGTGTAAAACTTGAGAGAGTTAGTGAGAGCTGTGTTTAAAAGAGACTGAATAGAGTGTTGAAAGCTGGTGAGGCTGGGAGAAAGTTAGATGAGCATTTTGAGGAGAAGACTGAGGGAGAGTTATTGAGAGCCCTGGTTGTAAAGAGACTGAAAGAGTTAGTGAGAGCCTGTTTGAAAGACTGGAGACGCGTTAGTGAGAGAGTGGAAGGTGCCCTGCTTATTGTTGCGAATATTTGGTTTTCTATGGCGAATCTGAAGAGAGTTGACAAATGGGTAAACAGGGTGTCGGTCCCTTAAATAGTTGCAGGTGTAATAAAGGAAGGGTTTCGAAAGTAAATTATAGATAACGAGTAGGGTTATGATACTGAGTGAGGAGGATGTCGGCTGTGGTTGAAGTCAGGTTAGAGTGAGCAAACTGAACACTATCTGAGTTTAAAAATTCTTCAGGAAAGTTGCTGAATGGCAAGGAAGGTGATGGTCAATTTAATCCTTGGTGGACATAAAGGGACTAAGTCTTGATAGTTAGGGTTTTGCATGAGGGCATGCTGTTACCCAAGTGTTAAATGTATAAGTTAGTTGGAAACTAATGGTCTGAAAATAAGAGGTGTAGATTCTTAAGGCATCAATGTGTGCAGAGGCATTTAGGCGGCGTGTTAGGTTTGAGAAGAATTGATAAATGAAGAATGAACGCATTCGGGAGTTGTGTGGTGTGAAGAAAGGCCTATATGAGAGAACAAACAAGAGTGTATTGGAATGGTTTGGTCATATGGAAAGGATGGATAATAGTCGGTTGGCTAAGTGGATGAATGAGTGGTGAATGTGTTGAGATCGAGGGACCTGGTGAGACCGAAGAAAAAGTGGATGTGATCCCAGTAAGGAATAAGGAGAAGGATAGGAATGTGAGCTTGGCAGAGGCTGGGTTTTGTGAGGAGGTTTGGTTGTGTTCTTTGCTCAGGGAATAAACCCCACATGACTAGAAATAATGCCACAGCTGAGGATCACGAGACTGCAGCTCGTGAAAAACCGCCTATGGTGGATTTTCCCCCTGACTGGGCGACCATTCTTCACTTAAGTATAAAGAAGTCTTGCATCATGTTCTTCTACTACTTTTCTTTCCTGTGCATGCTATGTACCTCACCCCCAATCTGTGGGTAGGTGGAAGATGATATATATATAATATATATATATATATATATATATATATATATATATATATATATATATATATATATATATATATATTAATATATAAATATATATAAATATAATAATATATATATATATATATATATTATATATATAATATATATATGTATATATTATAATATATATAATTATATATATATTATATATATATTAATATTATATAATATATATATATATAATAATATATATCTATATCATATATATATATATATATATATATATATATATGTATAGAATATAATATATATATTATATATATATATTAGATATTAATATATATATATATATATATAATATATATAACTTGCGATAAAATAATTCAAAAAAGCTTAGGGATAAGGTAGAAGAACCCTGAAAGTATTTTTAATATATAATTTAAAAACAAAATGACGGTTTTATTTTTATAATAAAACTACATTATTTTAAATTATCGCTTTATTTTCTACATTAAAATTGTATTTTAAGAAATAAACATTAATTCGCTATATTATAGAACTAAAAAATCCGTTGATTAAAAAAGTAATTCATACGTAAAACACAAACAAGAGAAAGAAATAATTAGGTACAAAAGTTGCTTGAATTATATATAAAAAATTTTATAAGTTTTTTTCGTCTCACTATTCAGTTAAACTGATTCCAATTTTTTTAGGAATCCTTATTTCTAAGATTTTTCGTCTTCACAATTGTTCAATTAAGAAATGTTTTTAATATTTCAATATTCATTTACTATTAATATTTTATTATTACTGTTTGCGATTGGGTGACTTTATTTATATGTATTTAGTTATTTTCAAATTTCTAAAAATCTTTTAGGTATTGTTCAAACATTAACAATCTATGGCATTGAATAATATAAGTAACTCCTTTTTCCCCGAGAAACGTCATAGATCTGATATGTTTTACCCCTGTCGAGTAAAAAATCTCCCTGTTTATATTTCACCAATTAAATCCTTTTCACAAACACCCATAAAGAAATCAGCTTCTCTCAAAGTTTCCCCGGTTTTAGGGGCGTTTTCAAAATTTCATTCCTATCCATTGACGAATTTCTTAGCGTTAGCCTTGCTGTAACATCCGATGCAATCAGTTCCACGAATAGTACATCAGCATTCGTAAAACTTTTAAGAGAAAATAACCTTGATAGTAGAAATAAAAGGACTGACTTAAATTTAAATTGATAATAGTGCACATATTTCACTCCTTTCTTTGAAAAAGTATAGTATTGCTGTGTCATACAATGTGGACGAATGTTTTTTGACTCTATAGAACTAACATACTTCTTGTAGCTAGAAGGAGCAAGACACCAAACCTGTTTTAAAATGAATCTATAATTACAAGTATTAGAAATTTCTTCATCTTCAATCAAATTAACTATGAAGTGAAGCAACATATAAAATTGAAAATGGGTCATTTTCTCCCAAACAAGATTTAGCATTTTTATAAATATATCTTGATACGGATAAAATAAAAGAGGTTCAAGGACAGAAAGTTGGAATACTTGGAGATCCTCTTGGAGGAGCATTTTCTTTAGTACTTTGTCATCGTTATATATCAGAAATTTGAGAATTTCTATGGTTGATCTTTTCAGAACAAATGCACAATCATAAAATTTGATAAAGCATGATGAATAAAACAATAAATCTAATATCTTCTCTAAAACAGTTTCTTTCCCTAATGAACTTAACCTCACCCAACTATTTTTAAAGGCTACTTCATTAAAATAAATGAAAGCAGTCTCACATACATTAATAAGATATTTATCACACTTGTCATTGATAAGAGCCAAATGAAGAATATATTTTTCATTGCAGTCACCACAAAAAAAGTTTAATTTTTTGATTAATTTTTCTTGATCAATTTTCTCGTCTTTAGTCATCTCTCTCCACAATACACGAATATCATCAATTAGACAATAGTCAACAGCAATGACAATACGTTGGAGAACATCTAAACTTTTATCTTGAACTAGTTCTCTGGCGATTAGGACCTTATCTAGTGTTCCATTATGGGTAAAATAAGAACTTTGGAGAATGTTAATGCAATAAGAAGGTGACAAACCAAAAATTCACAATGATGTGCCATCCACTTTATCATTTCAATGGCAATAAAATGTATTACATGTTTTGGCATGTCACGTCTTATTGGAAAAGGTAAACTCTTTATTTTATCTAAAAACTGATTCTCTAAAATTTCCTTTAACTTCAAGACATCTTCTTGGAATTCTACATCATCGCAACTTCTTGAAATTAAATTCATCTCTAAAAATTTCTCTTTCACTTGTGGTTCGCAGCAAAATTTAGCCATAACCTTAACAGCGCAGATTTCTTCCAATTTATTAACCATCTTCAGTACAATAATAGAAATACCTAAAAAGAAAGAAAAAAATTACAATTTACTTTCATTATAAAACAATGTTTAAAATCATTGAAATAAGTTATTACTAGTTATTATTAGTAATTTAAAGTTCAAGAAAATTCAAAATTCCATAACCCACCCCACCCCAAAAAAAAATCAATTTTTATTAAATACAAGACCATAATGTATTAAACCACTTCCTCTATTAAGTTGTCTCATATCTCACAAAAAATTATATATATATATATATATATATATATATATATATATATATATATATATATATATATATATATATATATATATATATATATATATATTTCTCTTTTTATAAATATATATATATATATATATATATATATATATATATATATATATATATATATATATATATATATACACATATACACACATACAGAGACATATATATATATATATATATATATATATATATATATATATATATATATATATATATATATATATATATATATATATATATATATATATATATAAGAAAAATATATATATATATATAAAAAAATATTTATATATATTCTGAAGATAAACACCGTCACTCGTTGAGGCCTAATCGTTTAACGTCCAGGCAGGACGAAGAGCCAGGCCCTGGTGAATAGCTCATTCACCCACCCAGCAGTTGCGAAGCTGGGACCCTCGCTTTCTTTGGCGAGTGCTCCACTGAGCTATCGGGCGCTTTTATATAAATAAATATAAAATACAAAAAAAAATTAAATATATACATATAAAAATATAAATATCACCATTAATACTATTATCATTATTACTATTTCCACTATCACTATCATTATTATCACTATTATTATTATCAACATTACTATCATTATCTTCAATATTATCACTATCACTATTATCATCATCGTTATTACCAATATTAATATTACTATCATTATTATTAATATATAAATACTGTTACTATGGTTATTCTAAACGCCATATCCAGCATGACCGATGGGTGGTGTTAGCTGCAGAACGTACTCCTTATTCCTCCGCAACTGTACATGGGAAAAGAAAAGGATGGAAAAAGATGGTTCCCAGCACCTTGAATCATGTAAATAAAATCTTAATTTGCCCTGACTGCGCCGTTGTAAATCAATCATTTAACGACCAAAAAACTCACCCAGAAGTAGCTTCAGCAATTTTTAATTCCAAATCCAAATATTAATCAAAAGAGCTAACTGTTAAGTTTTCTTGCTTCACGTGTTATATTTTTCCTAAAATTCCATTATATTATTTAAATTTTATTAAAGACTTGGCTAGAAAATTTTGTTGCTCCTCCACTTATTTCTTTCATTTATAATTTTGATTTCATTATCAAATATTGAAATTATATATATATATATATATATATATATATATATATATATATATATATATATATATATATATATTATATATATATATATATATATATATATATATATATATATATATATATATATATATATATATATATATATATATATATATATATATATAATATATATTTATATATATATATATCAGTGTGACTCA
The DNA here is from genome assembly GCA_015478945.1 of Trachelipus rathkii. Classification (NCBI taxonomy): domain Eukaryota; kingdom Metazoa; phylum Arthropoda; class Malacostraca; order Isopoda; family Trachelipodidae; genus Trachelipus; species Trachelipus rathkii. The sequence goes on along the minus strand of JABUQX010039909.1, from coordinate 23,054 downwards.
GTGAACCCAAAGTATTATGATTCAGAAATATAATAGTATATATATATATATATATATATATATATATATATATATATATATATATATATATATATATATATATATATATATATATATATATATATATATAGATGACCTCTAGAGGAACCACAATCCATGTGTCAAAGAACTACAGTAGCTGGGAAGGAATACATATTTGGAATCCTGGTAATTTATTGCAGAAACTGTAAAAAAAAAAAATCATCTCATAAACTACAATAGCTACAGGAAAAGAATACATTTTTGAATCCTTGTAAAATTTTAGTTAGGAAAATGTAAAATAAAAAAATAAAAATAAACAAAAATTGCCTATTTTTTGGGGAGCTCGAGCCGGCGGGGACATAGTATATATATATATTTGTAAGGTATTACGACAATGTAGTAGTTCCCCGGAAGGCCGAGACCCCGACTCCTGCCATCGGTATTCTGGTATACCCTTGGGGTGTTCTTTAGTTAAAAAAAAAAATTACGCGGTCTATTTATTTGTTAAAGAGTAACGTATAAAAAGTCTTTAAATAGGCTTTCAATCATATTACTATAATTATTAACAATTTTTACATATTCTTAACTAAAATTTTACAGGATTCAAAAATGTATTCCCTTTCCCTGTAGCTATTGTAAAGTTTAAGATTTTTTTTTTTTTTTTTTTTTTTTACATTTTCCACTTAAAGTGTACCAACATACCAGTATGTATTCCTCTTCCGGTAGCTATTTATAAATGCTCAAAATGTTCCAATTCTGGACTCTTAACCCATATCTTTATATATATATTTTCTTCTATTCTATATATATATATATATACTATACCTATATATATAGATATTTTTATATATATATATATATATATATATATATATATATATATATATATATATTTTTATTTATATTTATATACATATATATATATATATATATATATATATCCACCTTATCATTTTCTTTTTCAGTATTCATTTTTTCATATTTGCACAAACAACGATTAACAACACCACCACATTCACCTATGGTTATAATCTAAAAATCACTCCTCACTTCTCACGCTATAAATATAGTACTCTCTCTCTCTCTCTCTCTCTATATATATATATATATATATATATATATATATATATATATATATATATATATATATATATATATATATATATATATATATATATATATATATATATATATATACTAAATATACTTTATATATATATCTATAAATATATATATATATATATATATATATATATATATATATATATATATATATATATATATATATATATATATATATATATATCTATAGATATATATATTAAATACTTTTTATTTAATTTTTTTTAAAAGAATTTTAAATCGAGAGAGGGAGGCTTTGTGGAAAAATCCTCAAAATAGACAAAATAGGAATAAGGTTTCTTTTACGTTGCCATGACAACCATTGTTTTGAAAGCGTTATAATTATGCTTTCTTGGAGGCACAAATCGAAATTCCTCCAGTCAATGATCCTTATGAAAAATAATTTTTCGCAAGAGAATAAATGATCAATGTAAAATTAGCGTTCTTGAATAACATTTTAAACATTATTATTTTAATAGTAATAAATAGTAATTTGAATAATTTTATTACATTAGTTTTTTTTTTGAGGAGGCCCGGCCTCCTGTGCTTCCCCGTAAAACCGCCTGATATATATATATATATATATATAGAGAGAGAGAGAGAGAGAGAGAGAGAGAGAGAGAGAGAGAGAGAGAGAGATTGAAAGTAACTACAGAACTTCACGTAATTGATATGGTATAGATTTACTTATCCCTTCAGGTAATGATTGAAAGAAGAAGCTAAAACTGTTTGTTGAATTTCCACAAATTTATTTTTACACCAAGGCACGAAGTAATTATTAATTTTTAAGAAATTCAGCCTAGCTTTCGTGGTCGTACGCGAACCCACTTCTTATCAGGACTGAAAAGTAAAAGCAAAAAAGTTGTTGAATTTGATCCTTTTTCGCCTTTTTAACTAGCTACTACTTGGTCAGTGTGTTGAATCTTCGAAGTGATGAAAAAAAATATTTACTGATGTGTTAGATTTTCATGAGTAAGATTGACAAGGAGACTAATCTAACACATCAGTAAATATTTCATCACTCAAGATTCAACACGCGATAAGTAATATTTATGAAAGGGTCAAATTCAGGCCTTCAACTATTTGCTTTTGCGATCCTAATTACTGTACATTACAACTTGGTGAACATGACGCTTGGTGAAATTTCAATAATTCAACTTTACAGCTTCTTCTTTCAATCGGCGGCGTACCTCAAAGAGGGAAGTAAATATATAACATATATATATATATATATATATATATATATATATATATATATATATATATATATATATATATATATATATATATATATATATATATATATATAAATATATATATTTATATATATATATATATATATATATATATACATATATATATATATATATATATATATATATATATATATATATATATATATATATATATATATATATATATATATATATATATATATATATAATATATATATATATATATATATATATATATATATATATATATATATATATATATATATATATATATATATATATATATATATATATATATGCTATATATATATATACCATATGAAAATGTAGAATATGTAAAGAAAAAATAATAGAATATTGAACTATTCTTGTATCGATTGAAAATGCTACTGCACATTTCTATATACACAGACAGACATGAAACAACATGTAATATGATCCACCTGAAGCTATGCCAGAAATATAACTGAAAAAAAACAGAAAAATGTTGGTTCAACAACCTGCAGCAATAATGGAAGATGAGGAAGATATGATCTTATACGACCATACCATACCAATATCAATACCCACCCCACATAACCTACCATACCAACCATTCCATACCAACATCAAAATCCACCCCACATAACCTACCATACCCACCACCATACTATACCAGCATCAATATCACCCCATGGCCTTACCATACAAACATATCATACCAACATCAATACCCACCCCACATAACCTACCATATCAACCATACCATACCAACATCAATACCCATCCCACTTAACCGACCAGACATAGTAGTTAATGAAAGGAGAATAATAAAGTGCATCATTACAGAGATTGGAAAAAACGAGACAACAGGCTTTGATATATGAAAGGAAAAGGAAATAAAGAATATGTAAGATTGAAATATATATATATATATATATATATATATATATATATATATATATATATATATATATATATATATATTTATATATATATATATATATATATATATATATATATATATATTTATATATATTTATTATATATATTTATATATATATATATATATATATATATATATATATATATATATATATATATATATATATATATATAAATATATATATATATATATATATATATATATATATATATGAGTATTCATTTTTATTTCATACTTATACATATTTATTAAAAACATTTTACTTTGCGAGGATGCGTATAATTATACGCATCCTCGCAAAGTAAGTGCGGAATTGCTGAAGCCTACGTTTTATCATAAAATTTAATAATCTTAATATTATCTAAGATTCTTAAAGGAAATTTGGTTTTAAAATTATTAAATTTTATGATAAAATGTAGGCATCAGCAAATCCCCACTTGTATTGCGAAGATAGTAACAAAATAGTAAAAAAATTTACTATTTTTATTTTTGAAAAGTTACAAAATAGCTTGAAAGAAGGTTTACTATTTCAGAAGTCGGGAATAGTATTTTAATTAACTATCGAACTTTTGCTACTCATTTCATTCACTCTCTAGAATGTAGATAATCAACATGATCTAAGAAAAGAAAAAGAAAAACCTTAACAACCAAAGTTGAAGTGATGGTTGCAGTTGCAAGTTGCAACAACCATTCAATACATTGTACATTTCATTTGAGGGAGAACTTAATCTTGTATGCAAGTTCAGCTCAGAAACTAAACCAAAACCTACTTATTGAAATATTTTTGACCATCATTTCAAATGCAAATTGAAGCTTTAAAACCATTTCAGTAGATAATTAAAAATTTAAATGATAGGTTATGGCAGAAGTGATTTCACTGCTGCAGCAGAAGTGATCTCACTGCTGCAGCAGAAGTGATCTCACTGCTGCAAGCACTAAGAACAGTGCATTGAAGAGCAATGGACATCTCATATATGTAATGTTTTAATCAGTGACTGATTACTACAAAATTACCCAAAGGAAAGAGGCACTTATAAAACAAAATGAATTGGATATGATATTTGACTCATTAGAAGCTAAAGATATTTTCACAGTTCTCACTTTCCTGGATCCACTCTGCAAATCTAAGTTTCAGTGCCAGATGCTTCTTTTTAAAAGGAAAAAATATATTTAGGGTGATATAGTTTTATGATGTTGAAGCAATATTTTTTTTTTTACCCCAGCACTCATTTGTTCGTACAACTGTATCCTTTTTTTCTGGATTTACTCTGCAAATCTAAAGTGTTCAAATACCAGATTGCTTCTTTTTAAGAAAAAAATATAATATTGGGTGGTATAGTCTTATGTTGTTGAGCAAATTTAAATTTTTTTTTCAACACCCTTTGTTCTTAACCACTAAAAATAATATAATGTTATTTGCTAAAGATCTTTTTAAAAGCGATTTCTTATAACTCAAGCAGGTCCATATATATATAATATATATACACACATATACATATATATATATATCTATATAATATATATATATTATATTATATATATATATATATATATATAATAATTCAGTAATAAGGGTTGTTAAATTTTGGAAATGGTCTGGGCCACAGGAGGTTGTCGAGTGTGACTCGATTGCAACATTTAAGAAAGGGTTGGATGGGTATATGGATGGGGTTGGATATCATATAATACTATTTAGACCGAAGCAAAATCTGGCGGATTTTTTAGTTACCAGTAGTTATTAATGTTAGACTGCTGTGTGACCATTAACTTAGTTATTATGCATGTGGATGGTCTTGGGTATCATATATATTATATATATATATACTATATATATATATATATATTATATATATATATATATAATTATATATATATATATTATATATATTATAGTATATATATATATATTATATATTATATATATATATATATATTATTATTATTATTATTAATTATTAATTATTATTATTATTTTGACTAAGGCCAAATTGGGTGGATTTTTAGTTACAGTAATTTGACAAGCCTAGGGTGCATTGTGGATTTGCATGAGCATGTTTGGTTAGTTTGTTGACTGGGACAGTCTCGACAGGCCCATGTGGCTTCTTGCTGTCTCTATATTCTTAATATATATATATATATATATATATATATATATATATATAGTATTATATAATATATATATATATATATATATATATATATATATATATATATATATATAATATATTATTACACCTGAATTAAGCGTAAA
>JABUQX010039909.1:0-15000 GCA_015478945.1 Trachelipus rathkii | reverse complement strand
CATTTGAATTCCGAAAATAGTAACAAAATAATAAAAAATGTTACTATTTTTATTTTTGAAAAGTTGCAAAATAGCGTGAAAGAAGGTTTGCTATTTCAGAAGTCGGGAATAGTATTTTAATTAACTATCGAACTTTTGCTACTCATTTCATTCACTCTCTAGAATGTAGATAATCAACATGATCTAAGAAAAGTACAAGAAAAACCTTAACAACCAAAGTTGAAGTGATGGTTGCAGTTGCAACCACCATGCAGGTGATAGAATAGTTCCATACAGTGTACATTTCATTTCAAGGAAAGCTTGATCTTGTATCCAAGTTCAATTCAGAAACTAAACTAAAACCTACTTATTGAAATATTTTTGATCATCATTTCAAATGCAAATTGAAGCTTTAAAACCATTTCAGTAGATAATAAAAAATTAAATGATACGACGTTACTGCAGAAGGTGATCTCACTGCTGCAGCAGAAGTGATCTCACTGCTGCAGCAGAAGTGATCTCACTGCTGCAGCAGAAGTGATCTCACTGCTGCAGCAGAAGTGATCTCACTGCTGCAGCAGAAGTGGTCTCACTGCAGCAGCAGAAGTGATCTCACTGCTGCAGTAGAAGTGATCTCACTACTGCAGCAGAAGTGATCTCACTGCTGCAACAGAAGTGATCTCACTACTGCAGCAGAAGTGATCTCACTGCAGCAGCAGAAGTGATCTCACTGCTGCAGTCAGGGTTGTGGAGTCGGTTCAAATATTTTCCGACTCCGACTCCACTCTTTTCAAAATTACCGATTCCGACTCTGACCTCTTGAAAATTACCGACTCCGACTCCGACTCCACCCTCTGGAAAATTATAAATATACCGTATATATATATATATATATATATATATATATATATATATATATATATAATATATATTATAATATATACAACATATAATATACATCTATATATATTATATATATATATAATATCTATATATATATAATATTATATATATATATTTAATATATATATATATATATATATATATATATATATATATATATATATATATATATTATATATATATATATATATATATAATATTATAATATATATATATATATATCTATATATAAATTTAATAATATATATATATATATATAATATATATATATGAGGGTAGGGGGGGGGTTAGTTGTAGTTACCTGTGTTATGTATAGTAGTGAGACTATGGTCTGGGAATAAGAGGTATAGATCTAAAGTACAATGTGTTCAGATGGACATTCTTAGGGGCGTGTTAGGTGTGAGAAGAATTGATAAAATGAGGAAAGAACGTATTAGAGAGTGTGTGGTGTGAAGAAAGGGGTAGATGAGAGAATCAATGAATACGTTGAGATGGTTTGGCCATGTGGAAAGGATGGATGATAGTTGGTTGGTTAAGCGGATGTATAGTGGTGAGAGTATGCTGGGTATCGAACGGCTGGGGGAGACGAGGAAAAAGTTGGATTGGAGTCAGCAAAGGGATTCCTGGAGGAGAGAAATCTGAGTTTAGCAGAGGCGAGACAGAAGGTGCATAATAGGAGTGAATGGCGGTGTTTTTGTGAGAGGGGTATGGTTGTCGCCCACCTAAGTTAAGGCATTGGAAAAAACCCCCCATGCGGCTTAACAAAAAACTTTTTTTTTTGGCGAGCTGGCTATAGTGAGGGTCCGTCCTGAATCTCTAGGGTGGAATTTTCTTACTGCGACGAGTTCTCACTAAAAGGTATAACGAGAGGGCGGTAAGGCTGGAGAGCTTTCTTTCTCACGCACTCGTCATATTATTACTAACTACTTTTCTGTTTCCGTGCATGCTACGCCACCTAACCCCCAGTCTTGGGGAGAGAAGGTGGGTGATGAATGATAAGCGATGATGAACATTGATATATATATATATATATATATATATATATATATATTATATATATATATATATATATATATATATATATATATATATATATATATATATTATATATAGGCGCCTTTGCAAAAAAAAAACGTTTTTTTTAGATAGGTTTATATATATATATATATATATATATATTTATATATATATTAATATATATATATATTCTATATATATATATTATATATATATATATATATATATATATATATATATATATATACTATTTATATTATATATATATATATATATATTTAATATATATATATATAAATATCTATATATATATACTATATATATATATATATATATATATATTTATATATAATATCATATATATATATATATAATATATATATATATGTATATATATATATAATATAATATATATATAATTATATATATATATATTACTTCAAAAAAGGGCAGGGTCCAATATTTGTCTTCGGGCTGAGCCCAATTTTTCTCCACCCCCCCTAAAGGTGGATATAATATTCTTAATTTTCAGCCCAATTTTGATGGGATAAAAGAAGCAAACTGTAGCTTTTTCTGACCTCTAAAACGTCGTTTTTCGAATGTTTTTCTGTGTTGTAGTCATTCTTTAAGAAATTTCATTTTTTTCAAAATCTTTTGTTTTTGAACATGTGTTCTTATGAAATTCTGATTAAACGGTATGAATTTGAACTTCAAACTTGAAATATACATTAGATGGGTCCATTCGCTACAAAATGCACGAACTGAAGAAAATCTCCTTCTAAAGAAAACATCCTAACTTCTCAGTCTCCCATAGCTCTTTACCCTCAAAGCCAGAAATCATTCTTGCTGCACTACATACTCTCTCCAGCATACCTAGGTCTTTTCTTAAGTAAGGGCCAAACTTGTGCGCAATACTCTAATATTGACCTAAAATAGCTATTATACAGCTACTTATAACTTTGTTTAGTTTTGTAAACCATATTGCGATTTACTATACTTAACGCACTTTTTAAGCTTTTATTCCTTGCTTCCAAACACTGATAGCTACTTTCAGATTGCTGCTTATACTCACCATCTAAATCTTTTTTTGGTCCACAGACTCCAGCCAATCCCATTCAATCATCGTAGTTTAAATATTTATTTGAGTTACCTAAATGAAGAACCTTGCACTTTATACTATTAAAATTTATTTGTCACTACTTATCTGTCGACCTAAGAAGTTTATCAAGATCATTTTGAATCTTTATATATCCATTATTATTCCTTCCTAAGGTAGCCACTTTGGTATCATCTGCAAACTTAGAAAACTTACATTTAAGCATCCTTGAACTAAATTATACACACACATATACATATATATATATATATATATATATCTATGCTATATTATATATATATATATATTAATATATATATATATATATATATATATATATATATATATATATATATATATATATATTAGAGGTGTACCGAAATTCCGGTCCGGCCGGAATTTGACATTTTTTGCCGGTTCCGGTTCCGGCCGGAACCGGAATTACTAATGTGCTTGATAATTAAAAAATTTGTGGAAGGGATTTATTTTACATACCCATAGCCCAATCTTTTAACAAAAATATATCGGTAGCACTGTCCAATTAGTGTTCATACACAATGTATTACATACCTACAGTATTATTGAAATAAAGTTTACTCAAATTTCTCAAAATATAGGAAATGCTACCTCAGATTAAGGTATATGAAATTTAATTCCCAAAAATAATATATATATATATATATAAATATATATATATAATTATATAAATATATATATAATATATATATATATATATATATATATATATATATATATATATATATATATATATATATATATATATATATATAGATATAATATTTATATATATTAGAAATGGGAACACAGTCAAATTTTTTTAAACTCACTCATAAATAAGTGAGTAGGTAAAGAAAAAAATAACTGTTTGAATATTTTAGCTATCCATATATCTGTAGTAAATGATATCTGATCAACCTTAGATAACTTCTCGAATACTTCTGATCTCAATTTACTGTATGAAGTTGGTAACATCATCTCTCTACAAGAAAAATATTTTCTACTAGAAATAAGATATTTTGGTTGAAGATGGGCAACAAGTTCTACGAGTCCCTGCTCTTCGGTGATTGTGAATGGCTGGTTACTCATTGCAATAAAATTTATTTTCTGAAGAATTGCCTGTGTTTGGGGTATTATATGGCAAATTTTTTTGGGAAGAAATTTTCCTCAAGACTCACTTGTTTTCACGGCTTCATTCTTTCGCTATTTTGGAGTGTCCAGTGTTTCTAGAAAATACAGGATTTTCCCTTTACTATCCAAATTTTTGACTCCCAGATATTCTCTTCAATGATGATTTCCATAATGTTTATGAAGTATACGTTTGCAGTTAATGTTTTTGGTGAACTGCCTAGTTTTATTTATTTGTATCACATTTTACACTCTATTAAAGATTTTGTAACATTATAAATATTTAAAAAATCTTTTAAACGAATGATGGCATTTTAAAAACAATTTTGACTGAGGTTAATTATTTGACAAATCCCTGTAATCAATTTTATGATATAAATCTTTAATCACAGAATAGATTCGTGTTAACTATATATACCTATACCCGCTATGTATATATATATATATATATATATATATATTATATATATACTATATATATACTATAATATATATATATATAATATATGATATTATATATATTTATAACTTACATTATACATATCAGTATCATATTATATAATACTGTATATATATTATATATATATAAAGCCATAGATATACATACTACTCTAATATAAATATATAATTATATATATATATATATATATATATATATTATATATATATATATATATATATATATATATATAAATTATATACTATATTAATATATAGATACTAATATATAAATATATATATATATATATTATATATATATCTATATATATTATATAATATATATATATATATAATATATATATATATATATATATATATATATATATATAATAATATAATATATTATATATATATATACTATGAACCTTTTCTGTTTTACACAATGTTCAGTTTTGAATTTTTTTTGTTTACCTATGATACTCGACTTTGAGTTTGACTTTTGATTGTCTGAACTTAGCCTTCAACGATAATTATTTAACTTAGTTTTCAGCTTTGACTGTTTGAGTTGACTTTCAGTTTTAACTTTTGGAATTTGGCTTTCGACTTTAACTTTTCAAATTTGGCTTTCGACTTTGACTTTTCAGATTTGGATTTTGACTTTGACTTTTTGAATTTAACTTTCGATTTTAACGATTTGCATTTAGTTTTGACTTTAGTTTTGCAGATTGGTTTTGACTTTGCTTAACTGGTCTTTCGAGTTAAATTATATTATAGTCGATTGTTGTGGTTTTCGACTTTAGTTGGTATCATTTAGTTTTAGTATTCGATTCTTTCAAGGTTATTCCAACTTTGATATTACAGTTGGATTTCAACTTGATTAAATGAAAATTTGGTGATCATTTTCTGACTTAACAGGATTTATTTTCTTTAATTGAGTGTTTACGATTAATGCATAAGGGCTCTACCCGTTTCGAAGTTTCAAGAAATAGGTGCTGTATCTGACGCACGATTATTTGGTAGTTTACATTGGTAACTCAGGCTAGTTCGCTGCGGTGCTTCCTCCAGCCACCTCTGTTTTGTGAATTCTCTTCCATCTTCTGATTTTCTACTAATTATCTTCCTCACTTTAAAGCCTGCGTCTCTGTGCTCCGATTATGCGTATTTGCCGCTGAGGGGTGAACTTTGGAGAGTTACTACACCCCTCTGAATATGGGCTTGCGTGAGTGGTGTGACAACTGGTAAAAAATCCTTGATGGGAGATATGTGGCAAATGAATGAATCTCTCTATTCCCCACCAAATATCATTTCAGATTATCCGAAATCGTACTCTTTCAAATTACATTGGATGGATCATATGTCTGAACCCAACAATTTTACTTTCATAACTTTAAATTAAAATTTAGACTTCTAGTACTACATTCTTTCACAAAAATCTAACATATGCATTACACAACTCACTCATCAAATTGCAAATCCTTCTATCCCCCATTCTCCACAGCAACACAATCACATTTCACACCACACACTCATTTTCACCGTTTCCTTCATCTTTGTTTCAATCAGAGCGAGCAAATCAAATATTGCCCTTTCTAAATACATCATCACCTCCTCTCTCATCTTCTCAACATTATTTCTTGACATTTCATTATACAGATACCGATTCTCAATTTTCGCCGAAGGACTAAGAAAGGCGCTATTGTAGGGCTTAACTAACATAACTCCTACATACAGGTAAGCCTCCTTGGTGGTCATGATGTTTAAAAATAATGAAATTGGTAAATTACAATATTTATTATATATTAGTAGGAAAATTAGAATGCTGGTTGAAGAAATGTATATAATATTCATATATATATAAATAATATATATATATATATATATATATATATAATATTATATATATATATATATATATAGTATATGTGTATGGGTATATGAGTGTGTGTTTATGTAGTGTGTGTGTGTGTGGACGTATTCTGAATGCCTCAAAGTATATAAAATAATGTATATTCTTTTTAAACAATAATATGACTATATGAGTAACTGCTCAGAGAAAATGTTGGTTGTAAATGGAAATGACAGAAATTAAGTTTATATGAGTTTTTAAAATAATTGTATATAGTTTCAAAGTTAAAATAGTTCGTATGACTAAAGTAAAATATAAAATATCATAGTAGACAGAAGTCATGAAATTATTATCTTGTTTAGACTATGTTAAATAAAGAATAACAGTTTTCGAATAGGGCTAAAATGTATTAAAATTGTCCTTAAAATAATATTGATATATATTGGTTACAGAAAAGAACATCGAAGAAAAGATTTTACAGAAATGGCAACACTCTATGACGTCATAAATACAAAGCAATATGGCGGACGTACAGTGAAAATCGACTCACTTATTGTCAGGACCTCATACTGATAGCAGTGATTTTTGTTGTGCTCTGTTAGAATTAAGTTAGACCATTTTATCATTTCGAATTTGATATATGTTGATTCATTGTTTAAACTTTGCATATTTGAAGTAATATACATATATTGTTTATTATGTTAAGGCTAGAAACATTTCTTTAAATAGTTTAACTATTGTATATTTATATCTCGATTCTGAATACCATACAACTGGAATAGTTATATACTGTGAACTGCAATCAAGAAGAGAAGGACAACAAGTATATGATTATTAAGTTACTACATACGTCACAATTATTATCAGTAGTATTCGGCTGGAAGTTGCTTTGATTCAGCTTTTGCAGTGCAAGCAGCGTCAATTAAAATTGTTTGTATTAGTAAGTTGAGAGAATGCCACTGTGCATTGCATTTATTTCCTAAAATATTACTAACTTCGATTACGCACCTTGTTCTGTGGAACGAAGAAAACAAATAAATTACTGTGGTTTTTGATTTGATTTTACTTATGGATTTGTAACGAACATCGATTAAATTAGCTGTAAGTTTTGATAGATACATTTAAGCAGTTAGATTAAAGTTAAAAAATTGAAGCTTTTTGTTCTGATAGGTCCTTGTTTTTAGTTGAGTTTCATTTTATTTAAGATATTTTGGTCATTTATTATTGATAAGGAAATTCATGGTTGTTGACAAGGACGCGGCCATCTTGATTAAAAAGCCGGCAGCCGCCATCTTGAAAGGCAGCCGCCATTTTGAAAGTGACGGTGAATTAAGGCATCAACTGTCTGAATTGTTTGAATAGTTAAGGTGATTAAGATATATCATCTTTGACAATAATTAAAATACTTTGATAGATTAACACGATTAATAGTTGGAATTTAGAATATTGTGGAAGAACATTAAAATCTGTTGAAATAAATATAGTAGTCCTTGGACTCGGCAGAATTATTTAAGACTTGACTTAATTTGGGACTTTGATAAATTTTCAGTCAATTCGTGAGGATTAAGAACTTGTGACTTTGTACTGGAATTTAATTTACAGTGACCCTTGACAGTTAATAGATTGAATAGTACTTAGAAATTACAGTGCTTAGTTTATATTGCAGTGATTTGACTTTAGTTTTGAAAAGAAACAATGGGACTTAGTTTCGTTAAACATAGACTTAGTTGGACTTAGAATTAAATTTAATCGGACTTTGACTGATTTAACTTAGAGTTCGACTTTGAAATTAGGACTCGACTTTTTCTGAAATTGATATTTGACTTTGAAGTTAGCATTTAACTTTACCTATGATACTCGACTTTGAGTTTGACTTTTGATTGTCTGAACTTAGCCTTCAACGATAATTATTTAACTTAGTTTTCAGCTTTGACTGTTTGAGTTGACTTTCAGTTTTAACTTTTGGAATTTGGCTTTCGACTTTAACTTTTCAAATTTGGCTTTCGACTTTGACTTTTCAGATTTGGATTTTGACTTTGACTTTTTGAATTTAACTTCCGATTTTAACGATTTGCATTTAGTTTTGACTTTAGTTTTGCAGATTGGTTTTGACTTTGCTTAACTGGTCTTTCGAGTTAAATTATATTATAGTCGATTGTTGTGGTTTTCGACTTTAGTTGGTATCATTTAGTTTTAGTATTCGATTCTTTCAAGGTTATTCCAACTTTGATATTACAGTTGGATTTCAACTTGATTAAATGAAAATTTCGTGATCATTTTCTGACTTAACAGGATTTATTTTCTTTAATTGAGTGTTTACGATTAATGCATATTTCTGATTGTGTATTATTTATAGTAAGAGATTTTGATTAACTCACAACAATTTCAAGGTGAATTGAATGTGGAATACTTTGAAGTTTGATAACACTAGTTTGATAAATTAAACTTTATAACGGTTTAATGGTAATCACAATTGACTTTGGGAAATAGTGATGGAAACTCTGGATATTTAAACTCAGTTGACAATTTGGATTTTACAATAGCTTTTGATTAATTAAATTAAAAGTGGTTTTGAATTGTTGCCTTTATATTGAAATTAAAAGGTAACCGGTTTGAAAACATAACAAAGATTTAGAGACGATTTATTAAACCAGATTCATATAGCTAACATTTGATATAAGAATTGTTTTATTTGAGATAATTATTGAGTTGATTCATATTGAAGTACTGAAGTATAGCATCTGAAGGACTCTTGAAGTTCTTTATATCTGTAAAAAAGAATTCTACAAACACATCTAACTACTGAGGATAGGGAAAGGAACACAATAGTTTTTATTTAGAATTAGACACAACGCTCTGTAGGTTTTTTGTTTATTTTACCACTATACACCTTTAAAGTTGGACCGTCAGTTTAGTTTTATTTGCTGCAATTTTTTCTTTAGGTAGTGTAAATATTTGAGGCCATTACTAGTGCACTACAACAAGAATAAAATAAAATGGTGCCGTTGACCAGTTCGGTCTAGTTCTTGCGGCGGTACGATTACTTTTGAATTTATTTTTCCCACCTTTCTTTTTTTTTTGGGCCCTTCCTGTTTTGCCTTTTTCCTTGGGTTACCTCTTTAGTAGGAGGGTGTGTGTGGGGTTCCCCCCCCATTCCTAACATTTTAGCTTGCAAATACATTAGTTGTATATTAGAGAATAAAATAATAACTTAGAATGGATAATCAGAATAATGAAAGCGAAGTGGAACAGGAGGTAGATGTTGGTTCAGGAGCACCGGTGGAACAAGTAGAAGTTGATGAGGGATTGGATGAAGCTGTAGGAGGATTCATGGAATCAACACCAGTAGTAGATGGTGAAACAAGAGATAACATATTAAATAATCCAACATTGCCACCTACACCAGAACACCCAACACTATACAATCCATACGCTACTAGAACATTAGTGCCCCCACCATTAAAATTTTCAGTGGATTCAGGGTGGGAATTTGAGGAGTTCCTTCAGGAATTTGAAGTTTACTGCTCGCACACATATTCAAAAGTGCCAGAAACATGGAGCAGAGTATTAGGTAACTATTTGGAGGGTGAAATATTAGAAGCATACAATAACATAGAGGGTGGAAGAATTCAGTATACGAAAGTAAAAGAAAAGCTAAGAGCTATAATAAAGCAATTGACAACTAGCCAGGATGTGTTGCTTACCAGATTTTGGGCAACTAGCAGAGATAAGAACGAATCAATAATAAACTACTCTATGAGATTAGACAGGCTTGCAGCATTGGCTGGAATGGACAGTGCTCAAATCCTGTATGGACAAATCAAGAAGTTAAAAATCATGGATGGACTTAACAACGACGCAGCTGCTAAAGTTAAATTTGCCACCCTATCAGATCCCAACATGAATGTGAGTAAGGTAATAGAAATAGCTTACAATGTGGAAAAATGTTTTCAACCGGGTAAATCAAATAAAAGTGAGGAAAAAAGACAGACCAAACAAGAAGTAGTCAAGAAAAAGGAAATACAAGTAACAGGATTGAATGAAGAAAAAGATCAGAAACCTAAGTGTACTTTTTGTCAACGAGAAGGTCATCAAGAGGAAAGATGTTATAAGAAAAACAATTGTTGTTTTTGTTGCGGAAAAAGAGGCCACAGGATTCAGGATTGTCGAAACAGAAAATCGCAACAAGAAAATACAAGTGGTTCAACTAGAAAACAAGAAAACCCCACCAATGCAAATAATGAAAGAACAGGAAATACAAAGACTTTGAGTTGCCCTTACTGTGGTCAAGATCACCTAATGAAGGACTGTGTTGATTTTAAAGAAGCAATGAAAAGAACAAGATCGTCGGAAAACGAGTAACACCCTTGGAAAAGCAAGGTAATAAGGGTGTTAAAGAAGAAAACCTTGCAGTGGCAATTTGTGACAAGCGTATTTATGTGTCCTTGGACACAAAACGAGGAATTGTTAGAGCTTTGGTTGATACAGGAGCGGAAGTGAATCTGATGTCATTGGACGTGGTTAAAAGACTTGGATTGAGAGTAATAAAACAAAACAACATACAACTAATAGGAGTACACGGTGATTGTGAACCCACTTGTGGTGAAGTGTATATGTCCTTTTATTTAGGAGGTTACTTGGTGAAAGAAGAACGATTTATCGTTAGCGATAAAACAAAACACGAGATAATATTGGGTATAGGGTTCATAAAAACACATTGTTTGAACATCAATCTAAAAGAAAATCAGTTAACCTGCCAATTTCAAGAACACGAAGTATTCCTTTGTGACCTGAGTCGAAATGAAACATCATTGGACGACATAGAATTAACATTGAAAGAGAATGTTACAATAAAGACAGGTTACGTAAATACTATAGAGTTGAGTTGGCCTGATGGTACAAAGAAACCATATTTGTATGGAACAGAAAGAGTTAATCATGATTTGGATAATATGGGACTATTAGTGTCTAATGCTGTAAATTCTGGCCCTTATACTCTGGTTAGTGTTATTAACATGAGTGACGAAGATATACATTTACAATCTGGAACCGTTGTAGCTAAAGCAGTGGAATTAATTGAAAAAGGAAATAAGTTAATAGAAGTAAAGAGTGTTTGTGAATTGGAACAAAGTCAAGTAACATCACAGAACGAATCTTTGGAAGAAAGATTTCAATTGAATGAAACAGATTTGACTAAGAAACAACGAGAAGAAGTCATTAGAGTTTTGCAAGGTTTTGAAGACATAATAAGTAAAGACGAACATGATGTAGGATATACGGATAAAGTGGCACACCACATCAAATTGACAGACGAAACGCCCATTAAGCAAAAGATTCGGCGGTTTAATCCAAAAATACAGGCTTTAGTGGATGAAGAATTAACTGAGTTGGAAGAACAAAAAATAGTGCAACCATCAAATAGTCCTTGGAGTAGTCCAATAGTGCCAGTTGTAAAGAAGAACGGTAAAATGAGTCTGTATAGACTATCGAGCGTTAAATCAAAGAACCATTAAGGATAGTTTTCCGTTACCAATAGCTGCAGATTATATTTATAGTCTAAAGGGATCAGTCTACTTTTCCCTTCTCGATATGACAAAAGGTTACTACAACGTGCCCGTAGACGAAGAGTCCAGACCTTTAACTGCATTTTCAACCGCTACTAGACACTTGGAGTTCGTAAGATTACCTTTTGGTCTTAGCAATAGTCCAGCCACTTTCCAAAGGTTGGTTAATCTGATGTTAAAGGGTTTTGATTGGACCCAGGTAATCGCATATCTTGACGATATTTTAATTCTAGGGAAAGATTTCGAGGATCACCTAAAAAACCTGAAGAACGTCTTAGAAAAATTACGAGAGTATAACCTTAAAATCAAACCGGAGAAATGCAGTATCTTCAAACGAAAGGTAAAGTTTTTGGGACAAGAAGTTAGTGAAAAGGGATTACTACCATTAAAAGATTACATCAGAGCAATTAAAGAGGCCAAAGTCCCACGAACCGTGAAACAGCTACAGAGTTTTCTGGGAAGCATAAATTACTACAGGAGGCATATACCGAATGCCGCTCAGTTGATGAAGCCTTTGTCAAGTTTAACATCGGGAAAAAATTTAAAATGGACTACGGAATGTTGGTACAGTTTCGACCAATTAAAAGAAGCACTAACAGATGCACCAATTTTGTCATTTCCCGATTATAATAGTGCACAGCCACTCGAATTGTATGTAGACGCCTCAGGAACTGGGGCTGGAGCTTGTTTAAAACAGCAACAAGGAGGTATAACGAAAGTGATTGCTTATGCTTCAATTTGTTTTAGTGGAGCCCAGATACATTACAGCACACTAGAAAAAGAATTGGCTGCATTACGCTGGGGAGTGAAAACATTTAAAGTCTTTTTGAGATGCCGAAGATTCGTTATTTGGTCAGACCATCAGCCTTTAACTTATCTACATAATATGGCCGGAATTAATTCGCGGATAGCCAGAACTTTAACAGACTTAGCAGAATATGATTTTGAGATCCGGTACATACCAGGCAAATTGAATTTCATCAGTGATTTTCTTTCGAGATGCGGACCCGATGATACCTCAGAGGCAGTGGCCTTGGAGCAGGAGCAAGATTTAATACCGTTTGGATTCAATGTACAAACCATCCCTGGAGGAGGGAATTCATTGTTCCAGGCCGTGGCCTTGTATCTTTTCGGGAATAAAGAACAACATAAAACGCTTAGAGAGAGTGCGGTGAGTGAAATTCAAAAAGATATAACTAAGTACGGGTTGAACGATAGTAAGCATCACCGACAGCAATTGAAGAGAATGGGACATGTAGGAACATTGGTATCCGGTGAAGTTGTAGAAGCATGTGCAAGAGTAAACAATGTATCTATCTGGGTGTACCATGGAAAAGAGCTTAAGATACAATATAACACTACCTCGACAAAAGAATTGCCTGTCTGTCATTTAAGATGTGTAGATGGTGTTCACTTTGACTTATTGGTTCCGGAAACGAAGGAAGTTCAATCTTTGGATCTTTTCGGTGGAAATGGGATTGTTTATGATTTGATCGACATATGTAATGATGAAAGTTCTCACAAAGAAGTTATTCTGTTCAACCTCACAGATGGGTCAGAAGGTGAAGAAGAGGAGAGGGCAGGAGACCAAGAAGTAGTTGAAAGGAGTGAATCTGGAGATACGCAGAGCGAGAGTGGAGAGGAAGAACGGAGTACTTTGGATGAAAATGAACAAGATTTAACTGGAATTGAACTACCGAAACTAAAAGAGGACCTTGTGTATATTTATGATGAAGAAAGATTAAGAACAAAAATAAAAGAAAGACACCTTTTAGTAGATATATCCGAGAGATAACCTGTCAAGAAGGTTACTTAATGAAATACATAGGAGGAAGACCAATTCCTATGATTGCTTATAAAGATATGTTCCATCTATGTATCGATATGCACAAAAAATACTTTCATATGGGAAGAGATAAATTACTAAAAAAGGCAGAAAGTATAGCTTGGCATCCAAAGATTTATTATGTTTGTAATACAATCACGAGAACTTGTATAAAATGCCAGGAAAATAAAGGAGTCCCTGCACGAAGGAATAAACCACCAACATGGAAGATAAATGCCAAGAATCCTTTTGATATCGTTGCATTAGATCTGATGGAGCTACCGTTGACAGCCAAAGGAAATAAATATGTGTTAGTGGGAATAGATGTCTATTCTAAATGGTTGATGGCTGTGGCTGTTCCGAACAAGAAGGCAGAAACCATCTTAGAAGCTTTTCGTAATATGTTAGCCACTTTCTTGAAAAACCCAAAAGAAGTTCAAACGGACAATGGTTCGGAATTTAGGAATCAGTTAATGGATACATTTTTAGAAAAAAGAAACATTCATCACAGATTGACCGCGGCTAATACTCCACAAACGAACGGAATTGTGGAAAGAATGAATAGAACCATATTGAATATGTTACGGATGTTAGATGATAAAACTACATGGGATTCTTGTTTGGGTGACATCATAAGCACTTACAATCATAGTTACCATCGAGAATTGAACCAAACACCAGCCAGTTTGTTTTTGGAGAACGTAAAGAAGAAAGAATCAGAAGAATTAACTTGGAAAAAGAAAGATCCGAACTACGAACCCTTTAAGTTGGAAGAACTAGTCCTAAAAAAGAACATTTATAAAGGACATGCTGTACAGAATAAGTTGGCCAAAAAGTACCACGGACCATATAGAATTGTTAAAGTTTATGGAAACGGTGTACTATACGACATACAGCATAAATATAGGAATACCTTGTTGTACAGAGTCCACCAAGTGCATCTGAAAAAATTTTATGAGATACCGAAAGAGTTAGAGGAAAAGAGTAAAGAACCAGAAAAGGAAGATTCCGTATCTGAAAACAGTTTTGAGGGTTTCGATCCCTTAGATTTTCGTTCTGTTCCTAAAGATTTTGAAGGATTTGAAGAAGAAGAAACAGTTAAGAATTCATTTGCACTTAATTGGAAAAGACTTGAAAGATTCAGTATACCTTTTGGGTCAGGAGTTGAAGAAAAAGAAAAAGA
>JABUQX010039908.1:0-27581 GCA_015478945.1 Trachelipus rathkii | reverse complement strand
GTAGCAGATTCAGATCATTAATATTAAAGAATAATTATCTTCTATGTTATGACTTATTGTCCAAATATTATTGAAATATGACCTTTGATCATTCGACTCAATAACACGTTAGCTAGGGGGTATGCAGAATGGGACGGCTAGGGATGAGGAGACTTGCACGCGATGCTCCGGCTGGAGCGGGGATTGATTTAATCTAACTGTTACTGCTGATCTGTTACTGCTTTTTATTTATTAAAATCAGTACAATATTATTACACGTTTTTACTATGATGTGATATTATCAAAACGAGAGGAACTTATTTCTTTATGTATGTATAGGAATTAATAATTTTGTTAATTATTTTGTGTTTATGTTTGGTTTAAAACTTTATATGTGTTGCAGAATATTCGTCGGGGCGTTATGATATTTTAGACGAGGTTGATGATGATTTTTTTTTAATGTACCCCATAGTCGTAAACTTCAACACACGTTCGATATATTCTTTGTCGTTTGATGATGATGAGACGAGTTTTATTGTAAACTTTTTTTAATATACGAGTAGTTAATAGTAAATTAGCATTTGATATGTTTAGGAGATATGGCTTGAAGTGTGAGTAGGTTTTGCGTTTGCACGATGTCGTTACCGGTAATTGTACGTTGTTTAAAGATGCCAGAAAAGTGTTATCGTTATTGTTTATTCGCATACAGGAGTTTTAGTTATGATCGTTTGTGTATTATTATCATTAGTTTAGGTTAGTTATGTATAGCTTTATTTAATGGGCTTTTTGTTCATGACTTTTCGCTTGTCTGATTTATGTAGATAACCACGGTTTTAATAAAATTTGTTTAACTTATACTGTACTTATGGTCAATGTTTAACATTACGTATATGTTAAGGATATGTTTGAGTTTTTTAAAGTCAATGAATCAGGTTACGTATTTGTATTGCATTGTACAGTATCTTTACAGGTTGTTAAGTGTGGACTTTCGTTATTGTAAAGTTTATTCGTGATTTTATTTTATATGTATCAATATTGACATTATTTTTTATCTTTGGTTATTAATGTATGTTAGCATATAATAATAGGAAAACTATGCACCGTTAGCATATATTCGTTGGAGTTAGTATCTTAAAGAACTATTTAATTGTTATACTCATGTTTATGATAAGTTTAGTTAATTCGGCTATATTGAATTAAACGGCTTTTGAATTATTTTCATCTTGATTGGTGTCGAAATTGATTTGCTTTTTCCTGATGTTGAAAGAAGCATTCTTAATTTAAGGATTTTTATATACACCACATTTTCTTCCAGTAGGATCTTTTTCTCAGTGTTTGATACTGACAATTCCCGAATCTTAGCGTTGTTGTGATATCTTCGACGAGGTTTCGTATTCCCAGAGTTATCATTGTCATTATATAATTAATCGTAACGAAATGGCATCGGCTACACTTCTTAGTATCTCTGTCAGGGGTCAAAGTTATAATAGGATTGCATACTTTGAATAGTTAAAGTACATATCATTTTTCATAGTTTAGATTGACGTATTTTACTTGAAGAGGAGGCCGGTCTAAAGAGATAAGCTAAAAACTTTACTTTTATTCGTCTTTATCTAGGAGATTGATGATGTTAGGTTATGTCATATGACTATTTTTTGATATATTGTTACCGGTCGGATGCTGTCCAATGTCTCGCAAAAGAGTAAATAGTTAACTTATGAGTAAAGGAGTATAGATCGCTTGAAAGCAAAAAAAAACCATAAGTTAAAGATGTAATAAATAGGTTTGTTTTTGTAGTATGTAAAGTTTAGTTTACTTTACGAAGTTAAGTCTGGAACTTTTGTTAATAGTTAACGTTTAGTTGTGTAAGTTGTTAGTTTGGTTGTACATTTTTTCCTATTTATGTTGCTATCGTTAGTTTTAATGTGAAAAAATTGTTTATTTAGATTAAACCAAACAAATCTGGATGAAATGGACCAGATTTTAATGGTGTAACTTGTATGTGTTGTTATGTAAGTCACGTTATTATGTTAGAGAGATAGTTCATGCTTGAAAATAAAGTAAGATTAGCGTTGACGTTTACATACCATGTTTACGTCTTACTGGCAGTTAGTGTAGAACTCTCGTAATGTAACAGTTTAATTCTGTGTTGAGTTGTGATAGGTTTGTCTCAGGACGTCAGGCAATGTGTGCTGCGCTTTAATTTTCTTTAGTTACATGTTACGCCTAATGTTCAGTCTTATTAGTATGTTGGTGGAAACTTACGTTAGCCATACTTTCCTGGTCTGATATGTAATTAAACCAATGATTAAACGCCACCGATGTTAGAGAAATTTTTAGTTAATGTTACTGCTAGTGATAGTGTAAGGAATTAACCTTAATTATGTATAGGTATGCTTGTAAAAGTAAGAAGAAGTTACCTTTTTTTGCTTAACATACCATGTTGTTTGCTTTACTGGGCGTTAAGTATTTGAACTTTTGTAATGTGAACGTTTTCCTACTTAAGATGTTGCATAGTTGTCGTCTTGTGGCATTTTATTCTTAGTCAACAGTTGATGCTTATGTTTACTTTTATTAATGTGAACTTTATTATGTGTTAGCATACTTTCGTTGGATTGTATGATATTATCTGTGGTGATAAAAGTTTTCTAATTTACCTTGTCTAGTGTAAAGAAATAGTATATATTGTTAGAGTTCAGTTGGTGACAGGATTAGAAAATTAAGTAGATGTGCAAATGTTAGTACGTGCTTAGTTAGTTCTGTCTTACCATATTAGATTGGCTGAATTTATATTGGTATATTTTATTTTGAATCCAGATCCTTGTTTACTCAGACCTGCTCTTGTTTTAAAGTTCGTTTCAGTGGGAAGAGAGTAATTGTTAGTCTCGTATGTCATTACTGTGGTCCCTTATTCCTTTTCTGTTAACTATTAAATTTTCTTCCTTGTCAAATTAATAATCTTTACCTTTATATATAGTGTTATTTGTGTCTTGAACTCGTAACAATTGTTGAAATGATGGCATTTGTTCCTTTCTTTTGGAATTGCTCAATTATACAAAGGAACTTTTTATGCTTTTAAGGTTATCGCAAGCCAACCTACCAGGTATTATATCATTATACTCTCTTCCAGTTTTTTAGATTTTATCTTGATTATCCTCTTAATTAAAAATAAATTATTGTTTTACTTGTATTAATTAAATTGTTTTTTTTAATATTTTCAATTATTGTTGATCTAGCTTCCTCATAAGCAAGAAGTAGAAGAGATCAATTTTATAACAAGAAACGTAAGGATAGCAAAATTTTTATTCATAGAGTACAATCAGGCTTTTGTTTATACTATTTAACGTGTCTACTTGAAGGAAACAAATATTCCTTCTTGCTAAATGTGAAAGTTTGTAAATCTCATCCCTTTTCACCTAACTTATGACATGTAATGTTATGTTTTAACACACTATTTGACTCTTATCGTGTATACCTTACCTTTTTATACATGCTTATCATAACAAATATATTAGCAATAAAATATATATCGACTGATTTGAAAGATGTGTATGGGAAAGGTCGTTACAATATTCCAGGTGAATTTTGTTACAGTATGATTAGTATTTCTGTGAAACGGTGATCAAAGTGAAGGATTGGACCAGACATTAGTACAAGATACATAGGAGGTTATGAGTGTATAGAAAGGAAAATACTAATAACTTACACTTAATTACTTATGCTTGCAATTCCTATTCTAATTACGTTGGATGATGCTAACTTTTTTAGTTTAATTTCAGTTAGATTGGCATAAAATATTTAAATTCAAATTATATTGATCTTGTTTTATTTCAACTAAATTTAATTTCAATATTTCGGAAGGATTCTGTAATTTTGGAAAATAACTATTCAAAATTTATATCTGAAAAAGATCTAACATGATTTATCATCAGATAATTTATTGTGAAGTAATTTATTTTTTTTTTGCCTTATTTTTATTCTTGTTTTTATATTTCATTTTTAATTTTATTATTTATTTTGTCATAATAAGTTTATTTCCAATTTATAGTTCTGGGAGAGACGTTACGGATGTATGAGACTAGTCTCGAAACGTAATACAACTGTTTTTACATTTTTAAATTTAAATTTCCCTATTTAGTTCTTTAGTGTTTTGTTTTTAAATTGTTTCTTTAATAATATATAGTAATGTGTTAAATTATTTATAGTATATAATTAGTTTAACATATTTATTTCATAATCTTGAAAGGTTATAGTAATAATTAGTGTTATTTAGTTTTATACTAATTGTATATATTATATATATATGATATATTTTAATTATATATTAATTATATATATTATTTTTATATATATAATATAAGTATAATTATATACATGTATACAAAATTTATAGCTATATTTAGTTATATATTATATATTTATATTAATGTATAAAATCTATTATATTAATTATATATATAATGTTATTACATATAGTTGCTGAATACCTGTTCATTAGTTAATGTTAATAATTTATAAACTAAATAATTGATTTAGTATAATTATATATATAATATATATTAATATATATATATAAATATATATATATGTATATATATATATATATGATTGTAAGATTTTTTAGTATATATATTTTCATATATAGATGTTATTTTAGATTATATATTTATATCATAATTTTAATAATATTTATATATGTGATATTATATATTTATATTGTATAATATGAATTTACATATAAATATATAATATTGATCATATATTAATATTTATGTTATTGAGTATTAATATATATATTAACAAATATTAGTATTTATATATATCCGAAGACAATGTTACGGTAACCATATATACAATCCATTTACTGCAAAACTAAAGAACATGACAGAAGAATATGATAAATATCAAACTTATAATGAATAATATTAGTTATTAATTATACTTATATATATATATTATAATATATAAGATATATTATAATATAGTAATATGATATATATATATATAGTTATATATATTGTAATAATATATATATATATATATATTATATATAAGCGTAGGCATAATAATATTGATAACAATATTAATATTCAGTCATCTATGTGATTTGAAACATATATACTCTATGTGTAACAGGACCACATAAATTTTATTAATGAAATCAATTCTATATATATTCTTAAGTACTTATCTGATTAACTGAATATTTTGTTCATATATGTGTACAATATGCTCTTTTTTTTCGATCGTTCATTTATTCGATCATATGTTCGTTCATTTGTTCATTTGTTCGATCATATGTTCATTCGTTTGCTCATTTGTTCGATAAAATGGAGTTACTTAAATTCCTAGTAATTCTTATATAGTAGATATTAATTAATTAGTTATGATATATATATTTGTATAATAT
This sequence comes from Trachelipus rathkii, assembly GCA_015478945.1. Taxonomy (NCBI): domain Eukaryota; kingdom Metazoa; phylum Arthropoda; class Malacostraca; order Isopoda; family Trachelipodidae; genus Trachelipus; species Trachelipus rathkii. The sequence goes on along the minus strand of JABUQX010039908.1, from coordinate 22,192 downwards.
ACTTCAGTCTGTAGTAATAATTTTAGTCTTAACTTTCCTCTCAATGAGTATAACCCATAATCTCTGTCGCTTTTTAAGGAACTCGGTACCTTGCTTTAAATGTTACTTTATAGATCTGTAACTTTCTGGAGGTTATTGTGTTTGGACTTGAGGGATGCTCAGACGTAAAGCTTGAGCATTGTCCAAATTTGGTCGTAACCATGCGCGGTGGTTACCAATATTCCGGAGAAGGCAGTTATGTCTTTACATTTTGCGACTCAAAATTTATTGTTTGTCATTTATTTAATCTATTTAAAATAGATTTTACATCATTCATACTAGCTCTTGTAATATTTAACAAAATATAGTGTTCTAAAAAATATACGGCAAATAAAATAATATAAAAACCCACAAACCATTATAATGTCTTATTATGTCGTCTTAAAAGCTCGGTTGTTTTTAAAACTGTTCTTGAATCAACTTTTTTGGGTTGAGGGATGGCTCAGTCGAAAGGATCGAGCATATTGGTCTGCATTCGAAACATGATGGTATGAGTTCAATTCGCCGTGGAAGAAGGCGTTTATTTCTTTATCCTTCCCATGGTACTTGGGTTCTGTATTATTAACTACGCATCGTCAGAAGTTACTTTCTTTGCAGTGATATATATATTATTGTAGTTATATATAAATATATACTGTTTTATGTATATATATATATAGGTTTGATGTTATATATATAATATTATATTACTTATATATAATGTACTTAATTAATATAGCTATAATGTTAATACGTATTATTTATATTATGACTCATTATCTTCATGGTTTATTTATATAATAGTATGTATATAGAAGCTTTTTAAAATAATTTATATGTTATTTTATATTTTATACTGTTTTATATATTATAATGTAAATAAATATAGTAATAATAATTTTTTTTTTAACTTAGTTTATAAACTAAAAGAATAAAATTTTATATTTTAATGGAGTAAATCTCTAGTAATATATTTATTTAATATATTATTAAATAATTCAATAAGTTAAATAATATTAAAAGTTTGTTTTATTTAATATTATAATAAATTACATAAACTCTAATAATAGTTATTTAAAGAAATTTATAAATTATTCTAATATAATTTATGTAAATAGGTGACTTTATTAAGAATGAATATAGTTTCAACATAGAGTAAATTTTAGTAAATATATAATATATATATGTTTTTAAACATATAAAATAAAAAAAATATATATTGTTGATTTAATGGTAAATAAATATTGTACATGTGTTCTTGGGACATTTATACTTGTGTGTTGATTAATTTGACTATATTGTTATTTAATAGTGTATTACTAATTAAGTTTTACATTATGATTGTGATACCATTATTATTATTATTATTAGTTCAGTGGGTAATTTATTATGTTTTTATGTGGAAAGTTACTTTGTACTGATATATGTAACAATTATATAATATTACTTACAATATTATTTTTATATAGTTTATATAATAATATTGTAATAATAGCTATATATTATTTATATATATATTATTACTAATACTATTGTTAATATATTATATATATAATATTAGTATAATTAACAACATATATAGACAACTTATATGCACGAAAGTACGGATTCAATTTTCCTTAATTAATGATTAATGAATACAAAGTTTTCAATGAAGAACTAATATTTAATTTTTATATTTATAATTGATTATATTATATTCAATAAATATAGTATATCGTAATAAATTATATGAACTGATATATATATATAAGTTATCAATATAATACAGTATTAATATAATCATATAGTATTTTCACTCTCAATTATTACTAAATAATTAATATGATATATAATTCAAGTGTATATCTTCGTTATGTGTAGTATATCATATATGATATATGTTATAAAATATTAAAAAATATAGTATAATATATTATCATAAAATAAACGTATATACATAGTCATTTATTTTAAGTACATACCTTTCTCTATTATTTCATATGTAATATATATAGCTAATGAGATATGATAATATATATTATAGTAGTGTAAGATATAAGTATGGGTAGTTATATTATAGTATTATTAGTATAGTATTTAGTGGTATTTATTATAGATATATATTATTAATTAGTATTAGTATATATGATTAGTATATTATTTAATGATAATTTGATAATCTAATAATATATATAAGTTATAAGGTATATATATTTTAATATATTATATTATAATTATTATACTATATAGATATTCATTAATTTTATTATATATTAAGTTATATATATATAATTAATGTAGAATAATTAGTTAAAATTATAAATATATTAAAATCAACTCATATAAATTTTTATTATTATTATAACTATATATAAATACGTATTATATTATATATACTACTATAATTAAGTGATACATACATATTTATATAATTTATGATATAAAAACTCTAATAATATAATATATTATATAATAAATGTATAATATATATAATATAATTATATTTTGTTATATTAATAATATAATTTATAAAAGTTTATATATACTATTATATAACTATAAATCTATTTTTACATAGATAGTATTTATATAGAAATAAATTATCATAAAATTATACTATATAATATATGATGTATTTTTTTATTTTAATAAATCACATATATATGTATTTAATATATAAGTATATAAATGTTAAAATTAAATAATATATTAGTTTTATAAACAAATAATAGTATAAGTAATAATAATAGTAATAAAGTGATATATATATTAATATAAGTGAGGAAATGTTACTTAAATATATTTGATTTTAGTATAGGTTTACTTCTAACTTGTTTGAATATAAGTATTGGACCTATATTTATTATTATTATTAATATACTGTTAAGTTATTTATATTACTGGTTTATGTAATATGTATATTAAATTATATGATTATTATTAAGTTATCTAAATATAATATAACTTAATATATATTAATTAATATATGAGTTATTATGTATATATATATAAATTTATTGATTTATATAAATTTATATCTGAGTTTCTAGAGTTAATAATCATATCTCTGAAATTATTGTTATATATAGTGATCTTTTTAGTGTATATAGCTCTCTAATAATCATAATATACGTTTATATATGATTTAATACTGTTTTATGAGACTTTATATTATCGTTATTATATTATATTAATTAGATATTAATGTTATATAATTATAATAATATATCTATTATATATAAGTATGTAGTATATAATAATTTAGTATATATAGTATAAATATATTATATAATTATTAATATGTAATTAATATTTAATTAATATATCATTAAAGACTTACTCTTATGATATATATATAATATAGTGTATTTAGAATATGTTAATAAATTAAGTATAAACTATATATGAATAATGTATAATTACTCAGATAAATATCATTATATTATATAGTTTAGTATTTATAATAGATATATATATATATATTATGTATAGATAGATTATAATATATAATATATATATATTAATATATTAATAATGTAATTTTTATAATATTAATATATATGAATTAATATATAATATATGATATATATATATTATATAACCTTATATAAGTATTATAAATATAATAAATTGTTGAATATAACTGTTAATATAATGAATATATAGTTAGTGTTAATATTACGGTTTTTTGTATATGTCATATAACATTATATAATTAAGCATGTATTATATTTAATATTATATTATATGTTAAAACTTTATTGATTTATTATATTTATATAATAAGTTTTAACATAATATCCATGATTTCTATTGTTGCATATATATTATTAGTCATGTAATAATATATATTATTTAAGTTTAAATTTATAATCAGAAAATTTTGTGATATCATTAATAGATTTAAAAAATTATATATATAATCTTTTATAGGATTTTTAAAATTATTATATAGGTTATTTATGTATTTATATATATAATATATTTATAGTATCATATAGTTAGCTTTTAATAATTGATTATATATATACTATATTAGTGATGGGACGATTATTTAGGCTATATATTATATTATATATTATATTTAATATATTATAATATATACTATATATAATATAATATTAATAATTATCACTATACTGATATATATTAATATTATATTAATATATATATATATATATATATAATCTTATAATATTATAGTTTAATATAAAATAATTATCGTCATTATCACTATTAATATATATTTATATATATAATTGTTCATAAGTGAATAATATATATATAGATTAATTTATATATATATACATTGATATAAATTTTTGTTTATTAATATTATAGTTAACCATAATAAAACTAGTTAGCATTAAATAATAATTAGCTATTCAAAAAAAAAACGTTTCTCTTTTTTATGATATCTTATATATTTTTGAAAAATATATACAATCTATAGCATATGGTTGTTTGCCCATTATATATTAATTATGAATAAGTTATATGTTATTGTATATATATAATATAAATTATATGCATTAATGATACAAAATTTACTATTAATAGTTATTTTTAATTACAGTTTCTAGTTATATATTAATATTAATATTATATTGATAAATATTTTAGTTATAATGTTTCACATTTTATATTTTCTAAAAGATTGTAACTATTCTATAAATCCTCTTTATTTCAGATAAATTAGTATATATATATTGAACCTAAATACTAATTGGTAATATTAGATATATATATCTTATAGTACATATATTATATTATTAGTTAATTTATATAGTTATTTCATAAGTATATATTATATGATTCGTTCAATTGTTTTATACATCTTTAACATATCCTAGCTATATATATTATTTATCATTGATCTATATATAATGTAAATAGACTTTTTAGTTATTATACTTATTATAATATTTATAATAGCATATTAAAATTATAAGTTATTAATTATATATATATATATATATAATATATTATAATCATCATTATGTATATTATATATAATACTACTATATATAGGTTAATTAATATATAATTTTTAGTAATTATATAATTATATTATATATGTATATATATATATAATATATAAGTATTTAAATATTAATATATCATATAATGTTTAAATGTTAATATAACTATATAATCTACTACTAGTCATATATATATATATATGTATTAATGTTATATTAAGAGTATAAATTGGACACTTAACGAGGAGTAAGAAATAGTGATCTCAGATGAAATAATATAATTGAGGTTGATCACGCTAACTCTCTCTATTATTTGTCAGCGCTACTATAATTAATCAGACTATATATGAGTGACTATATCTTACTAAGTGTCTATATAGATTTAACTTGTAACGTAAAACGACTTTTTGACCTTACTAAATCTTTAATATATGACGTTATCCTAGAAATATACCTTTAACTTAAATCATTATGAGTTTATATTGTGAGTCAGTTAATTGCTATGTTTATAGTGTTAGTAAGTAATGATCATATCTATGTTTAATTAATTGATTATTTAAGTTCATAGTAATTAAGTTATATAGTGTATGTATAATGATATTATGTGTATATAGTACTATTTATTATATATTAGTATAAATGTGATTGTAATATAACAAACTCTTAGCTATTATAAAGTTAGCATATTATATAATTTAATTTCTATATATTGTTATTATTTTTATATATTATAATAATTTAATAATAATACATTATATATTGATATATATGATATATATTATTATATAAGATTTTGTAGATATATTATATATATTTGTATTAATTAATATTTATTAATCATAATATATTATGATTTATAATGTGTTTAAATAATTATATGATCTAGGTGACACATGATGGTTATATGATAATAAGGTTGTATTACGAAGAGATTTACGTATTTGTTGTTTATGTTTATGTTGTTAATCGACACTACGAGCGTGCGTCACCGATCGCTATCAAACTGATATCATATAAATTATATTTTTATTATGATGTTGATCTTATACGATCTTGAATTAAGGAATCTTAAATTTTAGAACTATGCAATTATTGAAAAATCTATTATTATTAATCATCTGTGATTAATTACATATCTACTCTCTCGCTCGCAGGTATACTCATTTCTATTGTCTTTATGAAAATTTATACTCTAACATAATATTTTGATCATCTTTACCTTATGAAATGAGCTTTTAGTTAGTAAATATTCAACTCGTTCTCACGCGTGGATGATATGCACTCATTATGATTGATGATGTATGATCAAGCAAAAGATAGTAAAATAAGCCAGATTCTGGTAGATTATAATCATGGTGCCATTCACTATATCACCAATATTTATTGTATACTTGCTATATAATAATTACCTAAATATTATAAGAAATCTTATATATATTATGAGTTGAAAATTACTTAACTTAAATATATAATAATTTATAATCGCTAAGAACACATAATTAAATATATATATATATTAAATTAATAAAATAAAATATATAATATATACCTATAAATTATAGATATAATAATTAATAATTAAATATATAATATATTAATAATAATATAATTAATTTAATAATAATAATAATATTAATAAAGTGAATAATGGAATATGTTAATAGGAATACAAAAGAAACTGAAGAAATAATTAGATAAATTATAACAGAAATGTAATAAATACAAAAAAAGGAGTTTAATATAAATATATAATTATAGATGTTAAATTTTAATGATTTAGAGCAATAATTAATTATATTTTAAAGAATAATTTAACTATATCAGCTTAAATTGTAAATATAATAATCGAAATAAATAATAAAAATAAATTATCAATAAAATCACGATTATTGACAATAACAGTTATAAGACAAGATGTTTTATGTATTTAATTAAATAAGAATATTATTAAAAAAAAGAATAATCTATAAAATTAAATATATATTGAGATGAAGGCATTCAAAATATTATAAGGGTTGTTATTTCGAATACTCCATTTGTTAGTATACAAAGTATAATAATATAAATAACATAAATGTTAATATAAAAATTAATAAGATAATATATATAAACAAATTATTCCAATAAGAGAATTAAGAATTTCGAGTTTAATATACACTTAAAATCATTATATATGAATACATATGAATAAAAAATATATACAGTATATACTATAGTATAATTAATAATAATAATAAAATGTATTGGTGAATAATAGTAAGTGAACTATTAAGTGAGATAATCATAATAACTATATTTACTATATATAGTTGTATAGTAGTATATGTAGATATAGATATATTAAGTGAAGTGTATATATAATATATAAGTATATATATGATTGATATATATATATTGCATATAATTGTAATCTGTATACTATTATATATATGAGGGGTATATATATTAGGCTCAAGAGGCTCCAGAGGTTCCAGAGGCTCTTAGGGGTTGTTTGATATATTTATATAATATACTAATAATAAGATGTAAAATTTTTATATTTATAAACTATTATAATGATATAAATATAGTAATATAATTTTAAATTTATGTATATTTATTATATTTTTATTATAAAAATTTTTTATAAAATTTATTTGATATTATTTTATATTTTAAAATTTTTTATTAATTTTAATGAAATTATTATATTTAAAATGACATGACAATTTTTATCAATTTTTATTTTTTTATATTTTTTTTTTTTTTATTTTAATATAATTATTTTCTATATATTGTTGTTGCTCTTTTAACAGATAAATATATTAGATAGTATAGTATATATATACATATATACCAAGTTTTCGTTGTTCTTACTTGATCACATAATATTTCTATTTGTTTATAGGGGCTAAGTAATGACCCCCCTTTGAGAATATAGTAGTATTAAGATAATAATAATCAATGTAAAGTTATAATATTTATAATAAATACATAATATTAGATATATATGTATATATAGGTGTATATAACATATATGAATAAGTAATTAATTATCCACTAATTTTCGAATTGTTTAATCTACTCAGTCATTAATCTAAATTATTATTCTATTTGAATATAGAGGCTAGTGATAAATCACTCCACATCTTATAGTAATAATGTGTAATAATGAGCATATTTTAATATAACCATTAATTATGATAGTGATTATTATATAAGTAGCCTATATAATATATAGGACTAGTGTAGATAATAACGATGTTAATATATTTAGTTATACATAGGTCTATATAATATAATTATTCTAAGTATTTGTATGTGGTACTCATGTCCAATTAAATATTCTAAAATAAAATACACGAATTTGGTCACTATAATATAATATCATACTATGTATCTATTATTATTACACTCACGAGTTAATAATTAACATATTTAATTTATTATAATAATACATACCAATAATTGACATGTGTTAAATTAATCATATTTGATTTTCGGACGCGGCGTAGTGGATGACAGATATTAAAATGCATGATAAGTTTAATAGCTTGTAGTGGTATGTATTCTTTAAATAATTGTTTATTATGCTGGAAAGGATAAGAGTAAGTATCAACTAGAACCGTGTAGATGCAACATCACTAGTCATATTAAATACAATCGATGCGGATTGCTATTCTATAACTCTGATTCACTAGATTACATCACGTACAGCAAACTTTAGCTTATGTGTGTGTGTGTAATCAATATTGTTAATATAGAGAATAATTTGATCGAGAGTAACATTATGTCTTAGATCTCAAGATTCTATAAAATGGTTTTGTATATGGAGAAAGTCATTAAGTGTCACATCAATATTGATAACTTTAGATGTATCAGCAAAACATACATCACTCGCACTAACCTTATGAAACACAATAGGTGAACACTGAAATGACAACAAAAGCAAACTTGCCTCTTTATATGATTCAAAGACATGTGGTTTGGTGGTTCATTTTTATATGTCTAGTTTCATTAACTAGTACATAATTTATTAATCTAATAGTTATACTGATTAGCTTTCTATATTCAATAAATATTATTTAATTCACGAGTATATGCAATATTCAACCATAGTAGGCGCACAGTTTTTTATATTATATTAATAATATAATTATATTAACTTATATTATAAATAATTATAATAATTTTAAATATTAATAATAATATATTAATTAATAATTATATATAATAATCATATAATCATTGGGGGATATACTTCATTTAATTGAGTAAGCCTGAAAGATAAACTAACCTTATGAAACTACAATAGTGAACACTGAACATGACAACAATAAGATGAATATTATACTTGAAATAAATACCGGACGGCTACAGGAATCTCGCATAGACCACTCCGATATACCTTCGAATAGCTGAATATACAAGATATAATTACATCTAATTTAAAGAAGAAAAAAAGATTTTGTTAATCGCGCAAAGTTATTAGTAAGAAATAACTGCCATATAAAGAGCTTATTATTAATAATGTTATTAAAGAAAGATGTTGAATAATATGCAACAGTAAATAAAATTTAATATACATAGTGCTTATTAGAGAAAAATATTACAATAATTGTAGAAGGAAGTAATAAATTGATGGAGACTTTTATAAAAATTCTAAATGATTACCAAAAATTTATCTAATTTAAAAATTCTGAAATGACAAAAGAAATTTTATTGAGATTTTTTTTCGCTGAGAGCTATGAAAATCAGGGAGCATCATTTCAGATGGACCAAGAAAATTATGAGAAATCTAAACTGTTCTTCCTCTCTATAAATATGATGGAAATCAAAACTCTAAGAAACACAAACTAAATTATAGATGACTTGCCCTGAGTGTTACAAATCTTACCAGCTAATGGTATCACTGGGAAGGTTTAATTTTTAAACAATGATAAAACTGAACATACCTTTGAAATCTGATCGTAAGTTATTTTTGCAGGTACAATATTTCTTCCACTTTGGTAAAGTAGTCGAACCAAGGTTCGTATCCAGTGAACGAGTGTGTCTCGAGCTGGTGGCCATGTAATAAGCCAACTACAAAGTCGGATAAGCGTGGCTTCAAAAGATTCATTACTATGCTGAGGTTCAGATACTAATCTTGGACCCAATCTTTCCACTACTTGGGGAAAAACAAGGGAGAGGATATGTGCCATGGCTGGGCAAACTTCCACAGATGGATCTTTAAAAATAATAATAATAATGATAAAAAAATTTTTAACAAAAAATGAGAAAAAAAATAGGTTAAACATGAAAAACATAAAATAAGACTACCAATAAAAAGACAATAAGCAACCCCACTAATTAAATTAACTTCACACGTCTATATAAGTCATGGAAATGAATTTAAAACATAGTAATCAATTTTACCTGTATTGGATATTATTGTATACATTTGCATTAACGTTTTTAAAAGATCTTCCAGTTGCAATGTTTCCCATAACATATTAATTAAGTCTCCAATATTTTTCATATGCTTTAATATCTGGAAAAAAAAAATTATATATATATATATATATAATATAAAGAGTTATAGTTAGTATATATATATATATATATATATATATATATATATATATATATATATATAGAGTAGTATATATATATATATATATATATATATATATATATATATATATATATATATATATATATATATATATATATATATATATATATATATATATATATATATATATATATCAGGGACGTATACATAGGGTAGGTAGCTCATCTACCCAATATTTCTTAGGTTTTAAATAAAAGAAATTAAATGGTAAAAGTATACTAAATTATTAAAATTTTATATAAAGTTAAAAAAGAAGCTATTTTGCATCAAATTAAAAAAGAAAAACAACCACAATAATAATAGATGGCTATAATAATAATTGAATTCATTTAGAAATTCTCGCTCCTACTCTGATCATACAAGTAAAATTCTATGCTACGGACGGACGAATGACGTCATTTTTTATATCAAGTTATAAGGGAACAGGGTAGTCTGTCTTACCTATAATCGAAAATATATGAAACTTTTTCGTTCTCTTCCGTAATATGTACCTAAATGTGTGAAAGTGCGACAAGTTGTGGCGGCTTGTAGTAGTTTGTTTGAAATCTTTTGTATCGAATGTGTCTGGATTATTCTGATATTGAATATTAATTTTATATAACTTGACTTTCGTACTCTTAATCTGTCCTGTACATAAACAATTAAAAATAAATTTATAAGTAGGTGTAGATTTTATATTAAAGAAAAACGCTTTAAAATTGTGTAAGTATAAACCACAGCTTAATTAAAAATGGTAGGCCTAAGAAAATTACTCAATTGGAATGTGCTTTAAAATTAAGTCTATTTCGTAAATATAATATAAACAAGCTTTTCATACAAATAAATAGGTACCTATGTATTATAATCTTTTATTAAAATATGTTTTTCGATACTATCGGTACATCCCTAAAATATATATATATATATATATATATATAGCAGAAGAGAAAGATATATATATATATATATATATATATATATATATATATATATATATATATATATATATATATATATATATATATATATATATATATATATATATATAAATTAGGATGTGCCAAAGTATTGGTATTGGTATTGGCAAGTATTGGCCATTTTTCTGGGTTGGCTCCCAAAGTGTATTGGCATTTAGCACATGTATTGTATTGGTCAAAATGTGTCAATACTGTTCAGTCCTTTTAATGTAAAAAAAAAAAAAAAAGGGCAAAAGTAACAAAATGTTAATGCTGTTGAAACTTCCATTCAAGAATTTTCTTGAGTCCTTTCTTTAAGATGGATTCTCGAAGATGGGTAACTATTATAAAAGAAGCCACATCACGCCTATTCGGGATCTTTCTTGATAGGCAAGCACGAATGATCAGTTAGAGAATTATTATTGCATAAAATATAAATCTTATTGTGTGAGACTTACTATCTTTTAGGTGATTTTGGTGAAAAAAACATGTTTGTTGCTGATTACGAATATGATACTCAAGTTTATAATTAAGTTACTAGTACTTTTCTAGTCATTGTGTGGATGTAACTTTTTTCCTGTTTAAAAGTAAAGTTTTTCTTTATCAAAAAAGGATCTTTGTTCATTTTATTAAGTATGAATTGGAAATATATTTTTATTATGCGTAATTGAATAAATGGTTATCTAAAAATTTGTTTAACTCTTCCTCCAGTGTAAACATTTATATTTCTTTAAGTTTCTAAAATATAAATAATAGGTGGTCTTTTTCATACATAAAAAATTAATAGGAAGTATTGGTATTAGAATTGGCAATAGCATCAACGAGAGTATTGGTATTGGCCAACAATTCAGTTCTGGCACATCACTTATATATATATATATATATATATATATATAGAATATATGTATATATAATATCATTAATATATATATATATATATATATATATATATATATATATATATATATATATATATTGTTATTATATATATATATATATATATATATTATTAGCATAAACATATATATATTATTATTATTATATATATATAAACATATATATATACATACATATTATTGATATTACATATTGGCTGGCTGGGTTACATATTAAGGTTATTGGTTACATATGTTATTATTGGCTACTATATATATATTATTATTATTATTATATTATTATATATATATATATAATATATATATATATTATTATATATTATTATGTTATATATATATGCTATATATATTATTAATATTATAATATTATATTACATATATATATACATACATATATACATTATTGGACTGAGTCATATTAGGTGATATATGTTATATATATATATATATATATATATATATATATATATATATATATATATATATATATATATATATATATTGTGTTATATATATATATATATATATATATGTGTGTATATTATGCATATATATTATATATATATATATATATATATATATATATATATATATATATATATATAAGGTTATATATATATATATATATATATATATATATATATATATATATATAATATATAATTGAGAAAATGAGAAGAATAAATTGTATTTAGTTTTTATGGACTTACAACAGGTGTACATGACAGGTTTAATAGGCAAGCCCTGTGACAGGTGTTAGTGATATGAAGCGTGTGTAAGAATAAATGGAGTTGAAAGTGATTGGTTGAATATTAATAGCGGAATGAGGCGGGGATGTGTTATGTCTCCTTAGTTATTCAATTTGTATATGGATGGGGTTATAAAAGAATTAGAAGTGAGGGTGGCAGGGGATGGTGTTAGAATGATGGAGAATGGAAGAGAGTGGAGGGTTCCCTACCTATTATATAGGGATGATTTGGTTTTGTTTGGTGAATCTGAAGAGAGTTTGAGAGGTATTGGTAGATGGGTTTGGCAGGTTGTGTAAAAGGAGGGGTTTGAAAGAAAATGTAGATAAGAGAATGGTCATGTGAAAATGGAATTGATGATGCAGAATTTAGTAGGAAAGTTGCGAATGGTTGGAAGGTGGCTGGTGCAATTAAATCCTTGGTGGATGTAAAAGGGACTAAGTCTTGAGTGTGCTAGGGTTTTGCAAGAGGGTATGTTGTTACCTTTTATGTATAGCAGTGAAACTATGGTATGGAATAAGAGGTATAAATCTAAGGTACATGTGTTCAGATGGACAGTCTCAGGGGCTTGTTAGGGACGAGAAGAATTAATAAAATGAGGAATGAACATATTAGGGAGTTGTGTTATGTGAAGCAAGGCATAAATGAGAGAATAAACGAGAGTACATTGAGATGATATGGTTATATGAAAAGGATGGATGATAGTTAGTTGGATAAGAGGAAATATAGTGGTGAGTGTGCTGGGAATTGACAGGTTGGGACTAAAAAAAAAGTGGAATGAGTCAGTAAAGGAAAAAAAGGAAAAAAAATGTGTTTGGCAGAGTCAAGAAGAAAGGTGCATAATAAAGAGTTCATGGAGGGGTTTTGTAAGAGGGATATAGTGGTGGGTAGCCTGGTCCAGGGGATAAACCCTACATTTCCGAGATACTAGGGAGAATCCATCGCAGTTTCATGAAGCCCTAGGGTTGATTTTCTGATTGAGACAAGTTTTCACTTGGGTATGGAGGGGACAGTAGTGGGGCTTTCTTTTAGACTTACGCCATGTTCCTCAACTACTACTCTGTTTCCAGTGTATGCTGTGCACTTCACCCACCTCTGGGGAAAGGTGGTAGTAGTAGTGCTTGTTTTTGTTGTTGTTGCTATTGTTGTTGTTGTTGATATATATATATATATATATATATATATATATATATATATATATATATATATATATATATATATATATATATATATATATATATATATATATTATTTATTTATGTATATATATATATATATATATATATATATTATTATATTATTATATATATGTTATTTAAGGTTGTTATACATATATATATATATATATATATATATATATATATATATATATATATATATATATAATCATACCTCTGGTTTTGTAGGAGTTGGAAAAGAGGCAACGCAATGCATTATATCTAGAGTAAATTTAAGTCTCATATTTTGGACTGGAAGAAGAAAAGGAAATAGAAGATATAATTCAGATATTTGTGACAAAAAAGCTGAATTTTTCCCATTATCCACAAATTTTCTTTCCAAGATATTGGATAACATCTGAAAAAAACAAAAACAAAAAAAAATCTTAGACATCTTTAATAAAATGGAGATGTTATTAAAAAATAAAATTCAAATGAAGAAAAAAACAAACATACACACACAACTTACTGGACAATAATTTAATACATAATCTGGATCTTTATTACTTAAAACTTGTAGACCTTCTTTTAGCCACTTTAAAACAATTTTTAATTTTGAGACATCATCTTCCTCCAATGCTTCTGTGATAGTTCCAATAGTTAAATATCGCTTAAAATAATCTGGATATTTATTTGCCAAAGTTGCATGTATGTAAAGAGAAAATAAAACCAATTTATTGGAGTAGTTTTCAAGAGCTGTATGCAAACAGAAGTCAAAAACTTGAGAAATTTCTTCAAAGCTTAGATTTTGTGATGAAATATATGCAAAGGCTTTTTCAATGTATTCTTTCTTTTGCTCATCAGAATAACCATCATTTCGAAATACTCTTTGTAATGCTTCACGAAGCATAATTGTCATGAGACAGCAATATGTATGGTAACAATTCAATATCAGCCAGGTTTTGTTTGAACATGTAAAATTAAATCTATGCTGAAATATTGTAATATGGTTACTTTTTTTACCTGAAAAAGTAAAAAATAAAAATTACAATTATACGGGTCTGTCTTTTATGTCTTCAATTAGTCTCATATCGTGAAATCCTTAAAAAAAAATAGCAAACCCTATTTATACTATGATATTTCCCAAAGAAACCTATTTTTTTTTTGGAATTATTACTGAGAAAAATGTGATATAAACACAAAGACATGGGTATTGCCACCACAAACACAATATTTGTGAATAATATATAGGTGTGTACATATTTATTTGTAAACAAAGCTTAGTTAGCATTTAGCAATAAAAAAAAACACAATAAAAAACCACCAGATATATTTTGCTTTATATTTGTAAATTTTTTGAGAAAAAAATTAAGAGTAATAGCAGAATTTAATAATATACTTCTTATACAGTATATAAGTTACCATTTACCACAGCCATAATGATTTTGCACTTGAGGTTGGCAGGATAAAAAAGATCTGATTTTTAAATGTACTAAAACAATTACATATGAAACACTATATCAAGCAAATGAAATTAAAAATTTGAAAACCTTTAAATAGGAAAATAAAATTCCTTTTTATTATTATATAATGGCAATAAGCCGCCAAATTAAAATTCATTTCTTAATTCTATGTATACTTTAATGAGTTTCAGCATCTTCTCAGCTCCCTGGTTCCTTCTCAGTTTATCCATACAAGAGAAAATGAATTAGAATATCTAAGTTGTCTTGCAGGAAGGAAATGAGTTGTCACAAAAAACTAACAAATCCTCCCCTCTGGAAATTTTCTATCTTATCATTTTACATTTTTATAAACTTCCAGCAACTAGAAAGGTTCCTGTTTTCAGTAATATTTTGTCAAACATATGAACAGAGAAAAGATGCTTGTCTCCCTATATAAGTAAATTCACAATTAAGTTATTAAAGCTAATAAACAAAAACCAATAATCCTATAGTTATTAGTGATGCACAGGAGAATGATTTTTGCCAGAGGCTGGAGAATTAAAGTTCAATCTTCATCCAGAGATTGAAATTCTGCATTTTTCCATTTATTTTTGCCCTTTTCATTATATATATATATATATATATACTACTTATATAATATATATATACTAAATATATATATATATATATAATATCTATATATATATATATATATATATATATATATTATATATATATTATATATATATATATATATATATATATATATATATATATATATATATATATATATAATATATATATATATATATATAGTATATATATATAATATTATATATATAGTATATATATATATATATATACACCGTAATACATATCATCACCCACCTATCCCTAAGACTGGGGGTAGTGCGTAACATGCATCAGAAACAAAAGTAGTAGAAGAATATGGTGCAAGTCAAAAAGAAAGTCCAGCCTTACTGCCCCCTTTATACCTTTTAGTGAGAACTCATTGCAGTCAGTTAAAATCCACCCTAGAGCTTCATGAGACTGCTTGATGGACCCTCACTATGGCATCTCGTCAATGTAGGGTTCATTTCTTGGCCCAGGTGGGACACAACCATACCCCCCCTCACAAAACCCTGCCATTCAAACTCCTTACTATGCACCTATTTTTCTTGACTCTGCCAAACTCTCATTTCTCCCTCCGGGCATTCCTTTACTGACTCAATCCACTTTTTCTTCAGTCTCCCAGACAGTCGATTCACAGCACACTCACCACTATACATTTGCTTAACCAACTGACTATCATCCATCCTTTCCACATGACCAAACAACCTCAATGTACTTTCATTTCACTCATTTACCCCTTTCTTCATGCCACATAACTCTCTAATAAGCTCATCCCTCATTTTATCAATTCTTCTCGCACCTAACCATATATATATATATATACTATATATATATTATATATATATATATATATATAATATATATATATATATATATATACACACAAATACACTATATATATTTATAAAAATAATTTATATAATACATATATATATACTGTATTATATATATTAATATATATTATATATATATACTATATAATATATATATATATATGAATATATATATATATATATTATATATATAATATATATATATATATATATATATATAAATAATACGTATTATATTTATTATATATATTATATATATATATATAAGTTATTCAAATATACTATGTGTATATATATTATTATATATATATAATCAGAAATCACTCGAATTATATTTAAAAATTAATTACATAATCTCAAGAATGGAATTATTTCAAAAATAAAGGGGGAGGGGGGGAGAGGGATACTCATAAAGCTAATTGCCTTTTATGTGATTCTGTGAAACCATAAGAAAACCCATTACGAGATCGTTTTAAAAAGAAATATAAAAATGCTCTTTTTCAAAGATGAAAGAAATATCTGAATCACCAAGAACAAAAATAACAAAGTAGAAAATATAATTGAACAGCAAATGTGGATGGTGGTCCATATTCTCCCCTACCATCAACTTCTACATCCAGGGATGATCAGTTCCTAAAAAAAAGGAAAAATAGTCTTTTAAAAGTTAAGGAACCATGTTGTAGGAAAATGCAGGAGATGGATGGAGTCCAGTTGAAGACAATCAATGAAGATGCAGTGAGCGGATCGTGTGGTGAGGGCAAAATTTTTAGGAGGGGGAGAATCCTGTGACATGTAATGGCTGTGAGCGATGTTGGTGTAGTCAATGTGGAGGTGCGCAAGAATCACCTTGTGCAAGAGATTTCATCAGTGGGAGGAAGACCACCCACAAATGTCTGGCTTTATATTTCTAAGCTTCGTCCATCACTGATCACTCGCCAAGCACTCCTGCCAATAGGACTGGAATCCTTGTTGGAGAGCAGGATAATAATCAGTTGATGGAAGTAGACCTTGTTTAATGGGATCTGAAAGGTATCCAAGAACAGCTACATAAAAAAAGGTGGCCTCTCTGTCTGTGGTTTCTCTGCCAGTTGCACCAAGTGAGAGGGGGAGGGGTCAAACAGAGTGTAATTTGTGGAGCCACAGAAATTGTTGTACAGCAGTTACCATCGAGTTTTTTTGAGTAGGGGGTTTTGAGCATCTGGAGGGCGTTGAAAGAATTCAAATAGATGATATAAAGGTGGTCTTTGTCTATAATGATTACCCTAGTTCTCATATGGAGTAGTTGTCCTATCATCAGCCCCCAAAGCTGAAAGAATTTTACATTAGGAGGTTATCCAGCCCCAAGGCAGCAGCGGGCTCAAGGTACAAGTCTTGCTGAAAATTCCTGCTCTCCTTGACAAATCAGAGGCTACTACAATCTTGGTGAGTAACACATCTATTTGTCTTTGGGGATATCAAAATCCCATCACAATATATATATGTATATATATATATACTAATTATATATATATATATATATATATTATATATTATATATATATATATATACTTATTAATATTAATATATATATATATATATATAATAAATATATATATATATATATTATATATATATAACCGTATATATATAATATAATATAATTATTCTTCATCTAAGTTTTTTTTCCCAAGCATTGGGAGTAAGGTGGTGTTACATGCATTCGGAAAAAGAAAAAGCAGTTAGGAGAATATGACAAAAGTCGAAAAGAAAGCCAAGCCTTAACGCCCGCCCCCTCTGTACCATTAATTAGTACAAGAACTCGTCACAATCAGAAATCCACCCCTAGAGCTTCACGGGAGACCGCAACAGATCCTCACTATGGTAAATCGTAAAGTGTAGGGTTCATCCCCGGCCCAGGTGGGCCATAACCATACCCCCTTACAAAAACACCCCGCCATTCTCTCCTATCATGCACCTTATTCCTTCTCCCTCTGCCAAACTCACATTTTTCTCCTGCAAACATTCCTAGACTCAATCCACTTTTCTTCTCGCGTCTCCCAGCGGTTCGATTCCCAGCACATCCACCACTATACATCCGCTTTAAACCAACCTTACTATCATCATCCTTTCCAAACTACTGACCAAACACCTTCAAACATACTTTCATTATTCTTCTTGTTTACCCCTTTTCTTCACACCACAAAACTCTCTAATATGTTCATTCCTCATTTTATCAATTCTTCTCGACCTAACACACCCCCTCTAGATTGTCCATCTGAAACACATTGAACTTTAGATCTAACTTCTTATTCCAGACCATATAGTCTCACTACTATACAATAACACAGTAACAACCATACCCAGTAACCCCATGCAAGATTAAGTAATCAAATAACTTCCTTTTACATTCACTAACAATTTAATTGCACAGCCACCTTCCTATGCCATTCACAACTTTTCCACTACACCTCTGATCATTCGTTCCCTTCTCATGCTCAACACAACCCTAAATTATTTAAACTCCAGACACTTGTTCCAGCTGCTCACCATTTAACATAACTTCATACTGAGAGGGCTATCCTCACCCACAACCATCACCTTACTTCTTATCGTACATTTACTTCAAAACCCCTCCTTTTACCACATTCCTGCCAAATCCCTTGTACCAATCCTCTCCAAACTCTCTTCAGATTCCCACAAAAAAACAAAAATCATCCGCATATAATTAGGTAGGGCACCCTCCACTCATCTCCATTCTCATCATTCTAACACCATTCCTCCACCCCCCACCTCTAATTCTTTCATAACCCTATCCATATATAAATTGAATAACCAAGAACAACACAACCCTGTCTCACTCCGCTATTAATACTAACCAATCACCTTTTGACACCATTTATTCTTACACACGCCTCACTATCCTCATACATACTTTGATTCCATCAGAAGAAAGCTACACCAACACAACGTAATTTATCCATTTAAGCACCTGCCATAACCTCTCCCTATTAACTCTTATCATACGCCTGCGCAACATCCATATAAAACCTTAAATAACCAATTTATTCTCTCTTCTCCCTCATTTTCTCAATCATTTGTTCAATGTAAAGCTTTGATCCACACATCCTCTACCACTCTACAACGCTACCACCTTATTCTTCACCAATCAGTCTTTCCAGTCACATTGAACACACTTCTCAACCAATAACCTACCAGCATATATCTTACCACTACCACACCTCCAATAAACTTTATTCTCGTATACTTTCTCCTTAACATCCCTTTATCTCCCTTACCCTTCTATAAACATAAGGTTACTATTACTGCTCTTCTCTAATCCCTTGGAACTTATACCTCCATAAACGCTTTATTACAACAACTTCCAAATCCCAATCACAATCACCATCTCGCCTCCAGTCTTCGTGATCATTTCACCAATAATTTCATCCCTATAACCTGCAGATTATCATTCTTCAACTTTTCACCATTTACCTCCCCTTGCCTAAGAACCTTCACTCCCCAAAAACTACCCTATTCCACTTTCTTGCCACATTAAAACCCAAACCAACATATTCCACTATCACCATTACATGCCAATACTTATGCAGATTTTTCGAAGTGAGCAGGTTCCCTTTATTCTCATCTTAACCTCGCGCTTCCTTCTAGAAGAGCTCCCTATTCCCTTGTAAGTCCCCATTCATCCTCCTTCCAAACTGTTCATTACCTCTTCTTTTCTCCCTACGTATGCACCTTTAGTATTTCTTTTTCCATCACTTATATAATTCCAAGCATCTTTTCTTTTGAAACTTCATCATTTGCTTTTAGTACATTCAACCACGCTTTTTTTTTTACTTTTAAGGGGACGCTGCACGTAGCAACACTAATATAATTTTTTTGGGATAAAATTATACACCCTTCGAAAGAGGAAGATTTCTCTACAATATTTATCTCAATGACACATGCAAAAAAAAGTGTTTAGATTTGTGTAATTTCTTCCCAAATATCATGAAACATCAGCATTCTGATCAGCAATTTTTTAACAGTGAATTCTCTGATAACCACCTGAACTACATAAGATTTTTGCAAGCGGTTTTCACTAAAATACTTGCTATACACATATGATTTATGAAATAACTCACAAGTAGCAGCAATATATAGAGAAATTTTATTTTTTGGATTTTTTTGCTAAATCTCAAATTTTTTTTTTCTCCATAAAATTTAAAAGTTATCAAAAATATACCAAAAGTATTTATATTTGCATGAATCATATATCAAAATGTTGATTAATGTATACGAAATTGAAACAAAAAAGAAAAATATAAATAGTGTTGGATTTTTTGTTTATGTTTTAAAGAACGTCATGTAAAAAAAAAAATTTTTTTTAGTAAAATAATCAAGAAAGTTGAACTGTGAGAACGCGGCAAACCACTTGAAGGTAGCTTACAACAAATTTACTCATAATAAAAAAAAGATCATATACTTCCCACCCAATTTTTACAAGTTTGTAAAAACTTCTTAATTCAACAACGTCAAGATGAGTCAGATCAAAACAGTTAGATGCCACCTCAAAATATTTAGAACTTTCTCTCCTTTTTTCCAACACTAAAACAAAAAAAGAAAAATCGCAATAATTTATTTTATTTTAAATCCGATTAATACAAAAGAAACTTTCAGAGCATTTATAATTGGGGAAGGTAGACAACATATTTTATTTAGATAAATTTTTTTGGTATACCAAATACTTTTTTGCTGCTGTTCATGGCGGAAAACTTATTAAATTTAAAAGTTTTCCGTGGGAGTAGCAGGCCAAAAAACCATTAGCGTACAGAAAATTATATCTAAATTAAAAATATGGTATTATCGTCGAGTTTTATAAAGGCCATTAAAAGTTTCATTCCTATCAGATGAATAATAAAAAATGTTGCATTGACACCAATCATTTAAAAAAAAAATTTGGCAACTCAAAATTGAAAAACCATGAAAAGTAAATCCGCA
>JABUQX010039907.1:20000-23004 GCA_015478945.1 Trachelipus rathkii | reverse complement strand
AGCATATATATATATATATATATATATATATATATATATATATATATATATATATATATATATATATATATATATATATATATATATATATATATATATATATATATTAGTTACAGATAACATACGCATCTGCGGAGCATCCGCACTTTATTAAAGATCCGTATCCGTGCTTTGCCCTGCGGATGTTGCGCGGATTTTTGTTGTCGAGATTTGATAAAGAATTTTATAATAAAAACACTTAAGATGAATCTGAACGCAAATGAAAATGAAAATGAGTTGAAGGGAATTCAAAAACGGCTTGATATTCCATATCTTACTGTTATCAAAGACGTTTCAACTCGCTGGAATAGTAGTACACTTCATATGATGGAAAGAATGGTATTGCTCAAAGAAACTCTTGCTTTGTACGCCAGTTCGTATTCCAAAGTTAACATTCTTTCTAATGTGAAATGACACCATATCACACTGCATTAAGCTATTGAAACCATTTGAAGAAATTACCAAAAAAAAAAAGCGCCGCTTACAGCTTCTGTCTCCGATATAATACCATTAATCTCAACGCTAAGGAAGCATTTTGAACCATCTTCAAATGAAAATGATGACGGTTTAAAAAAAATGAAAGATGTAATAAAACTAGAGATAGAAAAACGTTTTGATTCTGTGGAAATTAATGACCTTCATACTATTGCAACTTACTTAGATCCCCGTTATAACGGCAAGTTTTTTGTAACAATATTAGAACAAGTTAAATCGTCACTTTGTGTTGCAGTTGAAAAACTTCAATCCGAACAGTCTATTAATTCACCACCCATTAAAAGGAAAAAACGAAATCTACAGAACCAACACCTTCTACAAATAAATCAATAACATATTCACTGGAAGAATTTATACAGTCCAGTAGTGATGAAGAAACACACGCATTAACAAAAGATGTAGTGTAAATGATTGAAAACTATCACCAAGAAAACGACTAGATACAAATGATGATCCTATCAGCTGGTGGAAAGTTAAGCAAAATGTTTAGCCACGCTTGAGTAAACTTGCAAGGAAATACTTGGCCTGTCCTCCAACTAGTGTTCCAAGTGAGAGAGTATTTAGCAATGCTGGGCTAATATATGATGAAAAGAGAAACAGACTCTCAGCAGAAAAGGCAGAAAAATTGATGTTTCTCAAGCACAACCTTCCTATATTTGAATTTCAATACTAGTGCAAAAAGTATATAATCCATTGTAAAATCTCTTTCATTAAGGGAGGAGGTTGAGGAAAGAGGTTGGTG
Organism: Trachelipus rathkii; assembly: GCA_015478945.1. Classification (NCBI taxonomy): domain Eukaryota; kingdom Metazoa; phylum Arthropoda; class Malacostraca; order Isopoda; family Trachelipodidae; genus Trachelipus; species Trachelipus rathkii. The sequence goes on along the minus strand of JABUQX010039907.1, from coordinate 21,728 downwards.
GGGTGAATTTGAGTTGCGGGTCCCCGTCCCGCACCCTGGTAACACAATTATATTAATAGGTTGTGGCTAAAACTCGAAATTTATTATTATATTATATATATATATATATATAGTATATATATATATATATATATATATATATATATATATATATATATATATATATATATATATATATATATATATATATATATATATCAAACATCCGCATCCGCGGATATTAAAATCAAACATCCGCATCCGCATCCGCGGATGCGAAAAAATGACATCTGCTGCATCACTAATATATATAGGTATATATATATATATATGTATATATAAATATATATATATGATATATCCATATATATATATATATAGATCTTTAGATTAATAAATTTTTATTTATATATTACTGCATTTATTGTGAGTTGCCAAAATTATAACAAACGGTTCTCTGCTTTGTTATAAGTTAGTTACCGGTCTGCTTTCCTATTGATAAAGTACCCGCCGAACCACCCAGCTCACTCCACTAATATATATATGGTATATATATATATATATATATATATATATATATATATATATATATATATATATATATATATATATATATATATATATATATATATATATATATATATATATATATATATATATATATTACAAGGAAAGGTGTAAGAAAATGGTAAGAAAGATAGGAGAAAGTCATAAAAATTGCGCCGCTATGCCCAGGAATATGGCTTCTGTTCAAGCCGAAGAAAGATTAGAAAATAATGTGTTCCAGACTTTCCTGATAGAATACAAGGAAGAATGAGCATTGCTGGTAAGACTAGAGTCTGAGAATTAGGCAGAGAAGGATGATAATGTTTAAAGTCGTGTCACAAAAACCTTCTTTATAAGAATATGCATGCACAAAAGAATTAACATGAGCAGTGTCAGTTGTAATAGCAGTAATTAAAAGAGACCGAAGCGACATTTCATTATCTAGAAAGATTGGATGTGGAGTGGAAGAATTTACGAGGTGAAGAGCCCTAAAATCCATAGTTTCAGAATGGGTTTTATTAAATGTGTGTATGCGAAACCACTGCACGTACATGTTTAACACCCGCTCCGTACAGGTGCAACTAACAACTTTTTAAAAAGGAAGCGACTTGAGTGGGAAAATAAAGTTCTAAAGGAGAGTCTTTGAATCTTTAAGATAATAAAAGTCACTTTAGTACGAGACAATATGTAATCCTTCCAAGAATGATCACGAGATTATTACAAATATTAGGGACAAGGAAAGTCTCTGGAATTATGTTTTCGATGTTCTAATATGTCATAAATGTGTGAAATACTACATCGGGCAGGTAGATGAAGAATTGACTTTTAGAGACATTGAAAACATCCATGATTTCTTGCCTCGATTAGATATTTTAAGCAAAACGTAATTCAGCTTGTCTATCTTCCAAATATCAGTTATTTACCGCAATGTAGATTGCTTATGAAATTGAAAATAGTAATGAAGGCAGATTTCTCGGAATAAGAATGTATAACTGATGAAATGACAGATTGTTGTAAGTCGAAGTTTATGTTAAACTCCATCATATGCTTCCAATATGTCCAGATTCATGGCAATAGATTCACAGAAATGCAGAAGGGTAAAAAGATCCAAGAGTTAAACAAAGGGGAAAGATCAATCGAGCGTTTCCTACGAATAAAAAATAGTAGTCATCTACTTCGAAATTTTTTTAAAGAACAAATATT
>JABUQX010039907.1:7500-15000 GCA_015478945.1 Trachelipus rathkii | reverse complement strand
AACAAATATTAAAATGAAAAAACACAAATATAACGGATCCACATAATCGATAAAGACCTACCTCCGCTCCCCATAGACTGGGATTGGGATGCGCAAACATGCACTGGAAACAGAATAGAAAAAGATGACTCAAGTTGACAAACAACCCCCCCTCCCCATATATCCCTAATACCTCAAGGCGATAGACCGTCGCAGTCAAAATCCGCCATGGAGCTTCATCCAACGCGACAGACCCCACTGTGGAATCTCGTCATCCCCTGGTCCAGACCCACAACTATAACCCCCTTACAAAACTACGCCACTTACTCCTATTATTCGTCATTCTACTCCCATGAACTAAATTCACATTCCTTTCCTTAAAACACTCTATTACCTACTCAATTCACTTTTTCTTTGGTTTCTCAGACGGTCGCATCCCAACACCGTCACCTCTATACAACAGCTTAACCAATCCTTTATAAATGACCAAAATATCTTAATGCACTCTCATTTATACACTTAGTTACTCCTTTTGTCACACCACACAAATTAACTAATACGTTCATTCCACATTTTACTAATTTTTCTCACACCTAACACTCCTGTAAAATTATGCACCTTAACAGACTGCACCTTAGATCTATAACTCTTATTCCACATCATAGTTTCGCTACATAAACAATAACACCGGTAAAAACATACCCTCATGCAAAATCCTAGCACACTCAAGACTTAGTGCCTTTGCATTCTCCAAAGATTTACTTGCACCACCAGCCACCTTTCTACCATTCACAACTTTCAGTTGTCTACCATTCAACATGATTTCACACTTCGAACTCTCCTTGCTCACCACCATCACATTGGTCTTTTCTACAACTTTCCGACTCCTCCTCTTGCATTACCAGAAAAAACGTTTATAACAATCTTTTTAGACTTGCTTCAGATTAGCCACACGAAACAAAATCATCTGCGTACAATAAGCAACGTTCCTTTCACTCTCTACAATGTTCTATCAGTCTAATATACTCCCCTGCCACCAATACCGTAAAATCTTTCATCACCCCATTCATATATAAATCCTTGGATACATAACACATCCCTGCATCATTCCGCAAATTATATTAAACCATTCACTCTCCACCTCATTTATTCTTACACACTCTTCACTATCAACATACATACTTTTATTTACATTCAGAAGTCTACCACCAACACCATATATCATTAGCAATTGTCGCTGAGCTTCCCTATTAATCTTGTCATACACCTGTTGCAAGTCCATCGAAACTTAGTATACAGTTTCATCTTCTCTCCCATTTGCTTCAATGTAAAAGTTTGATCTACACATCTTACACCAATTCTAAATGCACTTTCTTCTTGAACAATCAATCCTTCAGTCACCCGACACACTCAACCAAAATATGAGCATATACTTGTATATATATATATAAGTTATAGAGATATATATATATATATATATATATATATATATATATATATATATATATATATATATATATATGTTATATATATATATATATATATATATATATATATATATATATATAAATTATATATATATATATATATATATATATATATATATATATATATATATATATATATATATTATATATATATATATATATATATATATATATATATATATATATATATATATATACCCAGTATATAAATTATATATATAAATATATATATATATATATATATATATATATATATATATATATATATATATATATATATATATATATATATATATATATATATACATATATATATAGGTGAAGGTTACCATAAAGGAAGGAAAAACTATAGACTTTTGAGGAAAGTTTATTTAGAAGAAAGTTACTATATATGCAGAACATGAAAAGCAGTGCATTAAAATTTTTTTTTTTTTTTTTAAATTTTTATACATTTCTAGAGACGTGATGTTTGTCGTATTTTTAGTTCGTGCAAAAATTTTAATGGTTTGCGAGTTTATATTTTTTTTAGTCTAATGGAACCCTTAGCCAGTACTGATGACAGGAAGTCGGTCTGGGAACGAAATTATTTCGGGGAGGGGGTTCTGAACCCTGTTTAGAGTTGGTGGCCGTGGCCTGCTCCTTCCCCCTAGTGGTATGGAAATGCCAGCCTGCAGCTGGCTGAGTCACTTGGCTGTGCAAAATACTTTATATATACAGTATTTTACACTGCCAAGTAGGGCTCGAGCCGACGGGGGAACAGAGGGGGACGTTTTCCATACCCCGTGGGGAGAGGCGGAGGAACCCCTGCGACACCCAAATACTTTCAAAGAGCGGGTTCTGAGACCTCCTCGGAGTGGGGGGGAAATAGTCCACCTCTGTCGTTCCCCCGGGAAGGCCGAGAGACCCCGACTCCTGCCATCGGTGCGGTATACCCTTGGGGTTCCCATTAGTTTAAAAAAAATAAAAAATAAATATAAACTCGCAAACCATTAAAAAATGTTGCACGATCTAAAAAGTACGGACCTTAAGCATGTGTCTCAAAACAATTATATAAAAAAAAAAAATTAAATACATTGCTTTTCATATATATATATGTAGTAAACTTTTCTTCTAAATAAACTTTTCTCTAAAGTCTATAGTTTTTCCTTCCTTTATGGTAACCTTCACCATATATATATATATATATAATATATATATATATATATATATATATATATATATATATATATATATATATATATATATATATATATATATATATATATGTGATTATATATATATATATATATATATATATATATATGACAGTCTTTGTTTCTACAATTAATAATGAGTAGACAGTTTAAGTGGGAGGGAATTAATAAGTCTCCTTTTTGAAGGCAGAAACCAGTTTTTTTTATGGTCAGCCTGTCGACTCCCTGTCGTTATCAAGAGTGATCTACTTGAAAAGCACGTCTAATGACTACTATTATGGCAAAATATGTATGTATATGTGTAACTGGTGTAGGTTAGATGCATGTAGTTTTATAAGGTCTGGACGTGAGAATATATATATATATATATATATATATATATATATATATATATATATATATATATATATTTATATATATATATATATATATATATATATATATATATATATCTGAGAATCTATGTATGTTATATACATAGGTATGTATGTATGTCAAACTTGATTATATAAATATTCGAACGCGTAACACAAAGGGAACAGTAATAGTGCGTTTCTATGTATTTATTCGTATGTAAGTATGTGTATGTGTGTTTTCCTTGTAAATGTTTGAATCTGTGATTATTTATTTATTAAGATGGTATGTGTATGTGTTACGCATGTCTGTAAATCTGTAAAGAGTATAAAGTCATAAACACAATTTTGGCCCTCTGGTGGACGGACGCTCGAATTAGAAAACCAGCTTCGACTTTGCATAAAAAATTTTATTCGCAAAAACAATAATCAAATTCTAGAGAGGGAAAATATAATCATTATCCTCTATTGTGCACTCTCCTCTCTCTCTCTCTCTCTCTCTCTCTCTCTCTCTCTCTCTCTCTCTCTCTCTCTCTCTAAATAACAGTAATAGTTTTAACAATTTATTAGTAGATGTAATCAGTAGTATGCTACTACTACTGCTAACAGTACTAAAAAGTACAATTGATTATATATATATATATTTATATATATATATATATATATATATATATATATATATATATATATATATATATATATATATATATATATATATATATATATATATATATATATATATATATATATATTAAAAGTTCGCACCTCACGGGCATAGCCTAATTTAAAGGGGAACTTCTCTAGGTAGTTGTTACCTAGGATCCGGACGAGGTGTCGAACCCTAGTCCTTTACCTTTCAACTCTGTCGCTCTACGGATTTCTCCGATAGCTATATATATATATATATATATATATATATATATATATATATATATATATATATATATATATATATATATATATATATATATATATATATATATATATATATATATATATATATATATATATATATATATATATATATATATATATATATATATATTTCGAGTGTTATGAATTGTCTGGTTATGGCATGAACTCTGTTGCCCTAAATGAGTATCCTGGTCGATGTTTAAGGCTATACCTTTGCCCTTATAAGCCCATATAAGCCTCATATAAGCCCTTATAAACCCTATCCTTAGTGATGATTCCACTGATGATCACCATCAACGGCGTTTTTCTTCTTTTCTAACCCTCAAGATTATGCTAGGAAATTCTCATCATAGAATTGTCTATCCATATTCAAACTTGAGTAGTTAGGACAGCTGCTACTAGTATACTAGCATAGCAATCTTTCCACAGAGTCTCTTTCGTTCTCTTCTCTGTCCAGCATCTTTTGCCCCAGACAGCCGCCGCCGCCGCCGCCGCCGCCGCCGCCGCCGCCGCCGCCGCCATGTCCATTACTTTGTGTACTCTACTGCTAAAGTTCAGAACACACCTAAATCTTCTATTTTTTCACATTAGCGTTAATTAGCAGCACACTCTTAAGTGTTGTGTATCGGGACATGATTCATGTCCGTTCTGCTTTAATTTCGAAATTTATCCATATATTTTCCCATGGATTTAGTGGAGGACCCATGGCTTTCCGCAACAGCAATCATATATATATATATATATATATATATATATATATATATATATATATATATATATATATATATATATATATATATATATATATATATATATATATATATATATATATATATATATATATATATATATTACATATATATATATTATATATATATATATATATATTATATATATTATATATATATATATATTATTATTATTATATTATTATGCTAAACATATATATATATATATATGTTATATACATATATATATATATATATATATATATTATATATATATATATATTAGTTATATTATATATATATATATATATATATATATATATATATATATATATATATAAATATATATATATATATATATATATATATATATATATATATATATATATATATATATATATATATATATATATATATATATATATATATATATATATATATATATATATATATATATATATATATATATATATTTAGAATCTCCAGTTAAAGAGCCTCACCAACACCCGTTCTGTAAATAGTTGAAGTATTTTTAAAACCACACAAGGAAATTCCAGCAGTGCCAACAGAAAGTTTATGTTTTCGAGACTTATATCCTTATCTCCCTCATCAGAGCTGAACTAATCTTTTTTTTACAAATTATAAAACACAAAAAATATAAAAACTATTGAAAATACAAAATAAAAAATGAAAATATAAATTCAAGCAAAAATATTAATTATTTCAAAAGCAAGTCCTTAATATGATCTGATATAAATCTTTTTGTGATTGAATCAAAATTAGTAACTTTTATATATAAAAATTATTTTTGTAGAAATGAAAAAGACTCAATCAATTAATTTAAGTTTTTATCCTTGGAACGAAACAAAAATTCTGCACCATTCCAGTTAATAGCATGATCTTGTGATAAATGTCTAAATACAGCACTACTTTCATTGCCTCTCCTGGCTTCACCCAGATAATTTTAACATATCAGAAAGATTTTTCAATTTTGATCCAATCACAAAAGATTTATATCATATTAAGGACTTGCTTTTGAAATAATTAATATTTTTGGATAAGATAAAAAGGATTAGGAATGTGACGCCACTCTGTCTTTTTGCTTGAAATTATATTTTCATTTTTTATTTTGTATTTTCAATAGTTTTTTATATTTTATTGTGTTTTAATATCATTTGTAAATTTTTTTAGTTTAGTTCTGATGAGGAGACCAAGGATATAAGTCTTGAAACGTAAACTTTTTCACGTTTAGTTATTTTTCTTAAGATTTTCCTTTTATTTATTTTAAAGTGGTTTTAAAATACTTCAATATATATATATATATATATAGTATATATATATATATATATATATATATATATATATATATATATATATATATATATATATATATATATATAGAGAGAGAGATATATATAGAAATATATATATATATATATAAAGATAAACTTGATAACAGGCGACATGGGATATCCTGAGGTTAAGTTGCGTAGGTGGAGCATAGTATTAAAAATCACTGCAGAAGGGGGAGGAGGAGGAAGAAGAAGAGGAGAAGAGGAGGAGGAACTAACGACACTTTAATTATTATAGGCGGATGTCGGACGCATTTAGGTTATTAGCTTTAGGTTAAAATGCGTAGTTAGAGCAATGGCCTAAATTTACTCTCATAATTTATACCTTGTGTAATATATATATATATATATATATATATATATATAATATATAATAGAAAGAATATATATATATATATATATATATATATATATATATATATATATATATATATATATATATATATATATATATAGTATATATAGAGGTACAGAGGATCCAGAAAAACGTTACGGTTCCGATTCGATCCGGAAATTTTCTCAAAGATCCGGTTCCTGTCGGATTGTATTTGTTAATTACTTAATTAATAGAATTGCATCCCCGCCAATGGACTCAATATGTAATTATATACTGTAGAGGTTATACTTTATTATCTATTTCGAAAAGGAAGAGTTGGTTTAGCATTTATGCTGACACAGTCACATCGATATTCAATATACATTTATTTATTTAATATGATAAATTAAGCATGAAAAACTGACGAATTTTCCTCTATTTTCCTAACAACCAACTAACTAACTAACTAACTAACTAACTAACTAACTAACTAACTAACTAACTAACTAAATATATATATATATATATATATATATATATATATATATATATATATATATATATATATATATATATATATATATATATATATATATATATATATATATATATATATATATATATATATATATATATATATATATATATATATATATATATATATATATATATATATATATATAAGTTAATATCAATAAAAAATATGTTTATGAATAATCTTGATTTCTTGAAGTATATAACCTGCTTCAGAAAATCATCTCTGGGTATACTGATGAAGCAGGCACTTCAAACACTCTTCTTACTACTTGCTTCTTTACTACTCCACAAGTGCAAAACTTTCTCTTCTGAAACCTTTGGAAAAGTTAGATTTTCTTTAAGAAAACTTTCCTATTTTTTACTTAAGACTTTTTCTTGGTTTTGGCATTTCTTTTATTATTCTTTCACCTTTTGGTTTCATTTTCACTTTCTTTTCTTTACTCTCTTCTGTATGATAATAACTTAAAAATCTTTCTGCGATGGATTATTTGAATGTGTTGTGTTGATGGTGTTGTGGGTTCACTCTCAGGATTTCTACTTGGGGAAGAATCTGTTGAGGTCGAGGGTGAGGGAGGACTGTTCCACATTCTCAAAACACTCATCAATAACTTTACATTTTTTCTTTATTGCACCTTTCAAT
>JABUQX010039907.1:0-2500 GCA_015478945.1 Trachelipus rathkii | reverse complement strand
GTCACATCTTCTTCCAACTCGTTTCCGATTTTTTCCCAGGTGGTTTCCTTTTCCATCCTTTTCACTCTATCAGACTCTCGCCGAGCCTCTACATATTCTCTTCTCTCCAACTCACCTCTCGTTTTTATCCATTTCCTAAAACATCTCATCTTCTCTTGTACAGCAGTTTTAACACGTTCCGTCCACCATGGTGTTTTCTTCTTTTTTGTTCCTCCCACCATTTTTATTCCCATCGTCTCTTCTGCGCTCTTTAGCACCGCTCCCTTAAAGATGTTCCAGCACTCCTCAACACTTTGTCCCTCCTCTTCTGCTGTCATATTGTTTCTTATTTGCCGCTGATAGTTCTCTCTACATCCTGCCTCTTTGATCCTTTCTATTTGCACTCTCCTTCTCATCTTTCTTGGATGCAAAGTAGGTTTCTTTAATATCATCTTCCCCAACACCATACGATGGTCTGCATCTCCAGACACGGATGGTACACTCTTTACATCTCTAAACATCTCCTTTTTATTAGTCAGTATCAGGTCTATCATGGATTTCTCCACATAGTCAACCCTTTCTCTGCTCCATCTATACCATGTCCACTTATGACTTTCTCTATGTTTATAACAGGTGTTCATAACCGTCAATCCATTCTGCAAGCAGAAATCTATCACTCTCTCTCCAGCTCTATTTCTTTCGCCAACGCTGAAGGCTCCTATGACACTCTCCACACCTCTTCTCTGTGTTCCAACATGTCCATTCAAATCTCCCATTATCACTATTCTTTCCGCATATGGCGACCTGTTTTTAATTTCCTGCAGTTTCCGATAAAACTCTTCCTTTTCAGCTTCAGTTCTTCCCTGTTGCGGTGCATATACCTGTATAACACTAATACCCATGTGTTCCATTTTGATCGAAAACATCATCATTCTTTCATCCCCATAGTCCACACTTTCTACTCTCTGCGCCATTTCTTCAGTCAAAATTACTCCTACTCCATGTCTGTGCACCTCCCCACCACTGTACATCAATTGATAGTTGTTATGTATTGTTTTGCTACCACTTCCCATGAGTCTGGTCTCACAGACTCCCAAAATATCCAACTTCCTTTCCAGCATCAGCTCCACCATCTCCTCCTCCTTACCCCTAAGGGTTCCAACATTCAGGGTAGCCACTCTAAGGCTTCTCCCGGAAGGATTTCCGTTTTCAGGTCCTCTATCGCGCGGTCGTCTCCGTCTAATCAGTCCGTGGTTCCAAAACAGAGTTTCTTCTGGCTGAATTTCACTTTGGCCAGCGCTTGCTAGCTGTCCTGTTGCCAGTTTTGGTCCACGGCTTCCTTATTTTATATTCGAGCTACCCTCCTTTAGAGGTTCCTCCCCCATCCGCCACCTGGGGGACGCGCCTGGTGGGGTTAACTTCCTCCAATTATTATTATTATTATTATTATTTATTATTATTTTATATTATTATTATTATTATATTATTATTATATTATTATATATTATATTATTATTGATTATTATTTATTGCTACTATTATTAGGTTTCACAAAAACTTTCGAGATTGATTGTTCATACATACTATTTAAGTAAAATGACAAAAATGAGCATGAGAAACAAACTTACCAATTGGTTATAAGTTACTTAAAGGAGAAATCTCAATACGTAAAACTAAATGAAACTAATTCAACCACACTTCAAACATCAACTGGCGTACCCCAGGGTTCAATTCTTGGACCGTTTCTATTTACTCTATATACTAATGATCTGTTCAACTCTCATGACGCTTTTTTAGTCTCATTTGTGGAAATACTTCCATCTTAATAAATACAAAAAATCTCTCTCTCTCTCCTCTCCTCTCTCTCTCTCTCTCTCCTCTCTCTCTCTCTCGTCTCTCTCTCTCTCCTCTCTCTCTCTCTCTCAAAGCAGTAGACACCTTAACAAAAATAATAAAAAATAAAAATAATAAAATAATAAAAGAAGTGGAAACTGCATAAGCCAAAAATACTCGATAATAATACTCGACGAAAAAATTGACATTTAAAGATCATGTTAACACCTAGCTAGCACACTAGCTAGATACACTGTATGTGCTAATAAAAATTAAAAAAGTATTTACCCACTTCTATGTTCTTAAAAAACATACTTATGCATTATAACCCCCATTCTATACTACTTTCCTATCTACGAACCACAAGTAACTCCGTAACCATCGTAATTGTAATCAAAAGCGATTTATTCGCCTCATTAGCAGTACAAGAGACTTTTACACCATACACAACCATTATTCAAAAAACTAAAGATATTACAGTTTAAAGACTTACTCAATATAAACTAAAAGAAATACATAAAATTATCCATAATAATGCCTGCGACTTCTTGCTATCAATTTCACGTCAAACCAAGCAAAGGACCGAGGCAAAAGTCGAACAAGTTCAAGAAATAATATTACATAAAAGCTCCACTGTCGATTAAAATAAGCCACACAATGCGTCAGCTACAAAGCAGCTAAACTTTTC